>DWCF01001879.1:0-27149 GCA_018230265.1 Delias oraia | reverse complement strand
GAAGTGTACAGCGTGAAGGCACGACGGTCAAAGAGAGTGATCCAGGTAGTCGGCTGCTTAAATGAGACAGGGACAGGACGGTGTCGGAGGGAGGAGCCGATGTCTTCCAGATGGTTGCTAACAGTATATATTTTATATTGACGATATTTTTATATATAATTATATTATTTGATTCCAATTAGTAACGGGTATATATATATACTGTGCTGCTATGTTGCTAATGTAACTCACCACCAAACAGAAATATTTTTACAGTAAAATGTCTTCTTCTTCTTGCTAGACCTGTTCCCATTTACTTGGGGTCTTGCTAGTCCGCATTTTCCATGAGCTTGTGTTAGGTCTTTTTCGACCGTCTTTAACCAAGTGGCGGGCGGTCTACCACGTGAGAGTTTGTTGCTTGGTAACTGTACGGCAAGTTTCACCATGTGATATTCTGGGCGTCTTTGAATGTGACCGTTTACATTAATATGTAGTATAATAATTTAGTCATGGAGGTAGTTTTAAATAGTTCTAACTTCTTCAACAAATAAATTTTCTTTGATTAAATATAAACATTGTATCATGTATTATGGTCCAATTGATAAATTTATGCTACTCCACTAATTGTGCCGGCTCAGCATAAAACCACGGACTCAAAGAATACCAGCGTGAAATATTACTTGCACAATTATTCGCTGAGTGATTGAGAATATCGGACGCCCATGAAATTTTACCGCTCAAGCGGTAACACAACCAAAGCACTAAATGTGGCGTGATGACTCATGACCGACGGTGTTCTCTAAATATAATAGAAAAGGCAATACAATAAAAAATCCTTTAAACATTGGTTACGCACTGGAACACATTTCCTAAATGATCATATTATTAACACTTAATACAAAAATCATTTGTGTAAATCCTTATATCCTCTATGCACCAATACGTCTTATATCCAAACGTAGGTGTATACGTCTGGATTGTCTAAAGCAAAGTACTATGAATCGGATGAAGCCGTAATATCGTGCTCTCCGAGTTTCGTAATAGGCAATTTTCGACATCCAATCCAGACGCAATAGGTCTCCGACGATTTAAATATTCTCAAACATTTAAGAATTTTCCGTGGATGAAAGATTGAGCGAATGGTGAGCGAATTTCTATTGCTTCATCTTAGAACTGTAATTAAAAAATCTTAGTAGCTTTCAGCATAAAACCGGTGCGTTACTCAATGCAGAATGAACCTAAACTTTATACGAATGAGCTCATAAGCCAAGATAAAATTGATATTTAAGGGAATTATAAAAGCTTTAATTTTAGTTGAATTTTAACACATATTGATGTGAAAGCCATTGGTGGAATGAGTTGATAGGGTGTGGTGGGACGACACGACATGACGTCAGCTTCTTTTACAATGAAACTATATTCTAGTCTACTGATGGCGATAATATTTAATTTAATCATCGTCAACCTATAAGGGCATTCCATTTAACGAAATTAATGTTATAATTTTTAATTGCATGGAATCATTTGCAGTGCCATTTTGAGTTGCAAGCGCAAACAGTCGGACGAGGTATTGTCCCATTAATTTTCCTGTTCCGTTCCACTTTGTAAGATAGTGGAATGAAAGTGGAAAAAAAATCCATCGTAAATTAAAACGTTCCGCATCTGTGCGATTTGGGTAATTTTTTATTTTCGTGTTATCATATTTTAATACACGCAGTAATTGAGGTTTCTTTTTGGTCAAAAAGTGTGACGTTTGTAAAGGAGATGAGCGGAAATTTTTGATAAGCATTGTAAAATATTATAATGATATGTGTTTTTGAAAGAATTGTATGAATATAATATTCAACACAACATAATTTTAGCAAAATAGAAACTCTCCCGTGGGAAAGCCACGCTGAAGCATATGCTGACGCAGTAATTGTGCGAGCTCGTACGAAGTGATACCACAGGCTTACAGAATACTCCGCGTGAAACGGTACTTGTGTTGTGCTTCGCAGAGTGAGTGAGGATATCGGAGGACCTTAAAGTGCCGCTTAAGCAGCGTAAAAAGCCGGCAATATAACAAATTCTTTGTGGCGCGATTGTTCATGGGCGGGGGTGTTCTCTTACTATATAGGAGAACTGCTCCATTGTCCACTATCTCATAAATAAAATTACAAAGCCTTTGTAGTGATAATTATTTTAGTAAGTATAAATAGGTTATTTTTTCTATTTCCTTTTTGTTTCTTGTTAAATACCATAAATGCTTAATTAATGACTTGATTTGAATCTATGATTTGGCCATATGCATGTTTTAGATCATATTATCGTTACATAAAAATGCACATTGACCACCATAAATTACAGATTTGTTTTGCTCACTTCCAATGCTCAGAGATCTAAGTTGAAAAAAACATAGTTTGGAGTCAAACGTGTCGTAATTGTAAAACTTAATCACTTTTAGTACGTGTATGAATTATTGATGCTAATGAATACCAAGGAATGTTAACATGTGCGAAGATACCCTATCTTTGAAATATTCATAAGACTGAAGCGGTTAAATTAAGTTATTTAAATGTACTGAATATGAAACATCACATAGATTAAAGACATCTTAATTTAGGACTGATATATACTATTATTACAATATATTTATTGGATGGTTTAGATTTTTTATCATACCTACCTAAAATAAATTGCTTGAAATTTTTGCAGAATACTTTTTAAATTTAATTATTTGGATTGTATTTTTACTTATTATTTTTAGTATTTTTAATCTCATATAACAATATGTTTATAAATGAATATTATATATTGTATGTCTATTGTAATATTACCAAACATTTAAATATCTGTATTAAGCTTTTTATACAAAATACATTTTCCAATAATATAATTAGACTAACTTATCATCTGAATAATAGATCATAATATATAAAAAACATTTAAGTTCAGTCATAGTTTATATACTTTTTTATAGTTTACCTAGTGAGCAGTTCGTAAGCTCAATAATATTTATTAAATTATGAAATAGAAGTACAGAAAAGTTGGTAGAAGTGCGGGTTTTCAGAATCAATTACATTTGGCCGGCTGAAGTTTGCTGAAGGCAGATAGTCCCGAGGCAACAGGATTCGCTACGAAAATTTTCAAATTAAAACGTTTCCAATATAACTAATGGCCTTTTAAGATTTTATAACAAAGAATTTTATCGGCGGATATACCGAGTTCCTTTGCAAATTGAGAAACTTCGATCTGCAGAGCGGACTAATTTTATAATTGCTGTTTCCATTTTAAATTGGATTGATTCGAGTATGATTTGCTGATAATTAATTTTTTTGTATATTTTTCGATGGTTATTGTCTTACTGGTTGCGATAAATTATCTAATAAGAGATTAAATTTTGTTTGATATGTATATATAATTATAAAAAAGTCAAAGACAAAATTTTTATTCAAAAAAATATACAAAGTACTTTTAATTTTAATAGTATTCTACTAGTAATTTTAATATTAAGAAGAATTGGCGAAAAAAATGACAGTAACACATTTTTCCTTAAAAATAAGCAGAATGATAGATATATAAATATTTAATATCAGGTTTCCTTGACGTTTAGTAAGTTTTCTATTTTATAATACGGCTTATTACGCAGTACAAAGTTTTAAATACATTAAACCACTATAGGTTTGAGCATCTCAAAATTGGATGAAATTTTAGATATCACGTAAATTTTTTTGTCTATACTATTTTGTTCTAACTTATAAGAAAAACCTTTTCAAATATATATATGTCAACCCAAATCCATTTGTGTCGTCTATAATATTAACGCGAAGAATAATAGCTGCTTTAGTATTGTATTTTAAGATAAAAGATTTCTTTTTATAGAATAGTCTTGTAAATATATTTTTTTTATTTGTGTTCAAATTTAAGTAGATATAATACGGATTGTCGATCTGTGTGCAAGTTCAAATACGATCTTGATGAATGCTTGCCTCTGAACTAAAAAGCTCTTACGAACTGTAAAGTAGAAGTTGTATTACGTCTCAGTTACATTAATTGAGCGGCGTAGTTTGAATAATTAACGCAATCTGAACCACATCTTCCCTTAGTTTCACTTAGAGAGATAGGTACTTGACAAAGCTTTTACTACATTAAACTTTTGTTTCTATTTTTCAACTCAGTTTAATAAAACCAAGACTGTTAAAATTGTATCACCCTTGGTTATGTAACGAAAAAAAAAACAATGAAAATCTTTACTAAAAAGTAACATATATAAATTCGCTTTTCAATTCCAATTTATATTTAAATGTTTAGCCTCTAGTATCTATGGATAAATTGCGGATCATATTCATAAAAATTCTTGACTACGATATTATAATTCTGAAATGAGAAGCATAAACCAATTAAATAATTTACGTTTACAATCTTAAAATTGCGCAAACTTGTTATCAGAGTACCTGGCGGCAAGTGGCATTCGGTATAAAAGTCCGTATTTACATAAAATGGTAAAAACTCGCGCGTATCTCGACTCGCTGAATTAACATTCTTTTGGAAATAAATTAAAGAACGGTCGCTTAGCTAGCACTCGTTCATGGGGTGACCTCAATATTATTTTATATTGGATACTTTTATGTGACTATTATAAATCATTCGCTAGAAATACCTTAACAGCTTTTGTTAGGCGAATTTCAAAACAATCTATTATTTCTTAATATAAATCATAATATTTTTAATGATATGCATTTAATATACAACCAGAAGAACTTCGTATCAACTGCATATATTCTATTTGACACAAAATAATCCAGTCACACGTAACACCGCCATCTGTTAGCATCTTATTGAACTTACAGAAAAACATGACTCTGTTAACAAATAAATAATTCGCAATAAAATAATTTTGCCATTATAAAGTGTGGTAATATTTATTCAATTATTTTTAATTGTATGAAACTGAGTGATTTTATTAAAATCGGTTCAGCAGTTCAGAAGTCCATTGCGAGCAAATAACATGACACGAAATTTAAATACATATGTATATTACGATTATTTTACTTATAAAAAGTAAATACGCTAATAAAACAAAATAACATTAGCGTATGTTATTAAAATTAAATAATATTATATTATATGGATTTGTTTGTAAAATGAGTCACAAAAAAAATTTGCTACAGAAATATTGTATTTGTAAGTGACGTAGAATTTTATTTCGAGTATAATGTTGCAGCGTGACAAAGAAATAAAACACGTGATGTTATGTGATGTTTATCTTATAATATTTATGTAAATTTAGGAATAACATAGCACAAGTTTTATTTTGCACATCCCAGGAATAAAGTTCACCCAAGTGTGCACTAAATGCAATTTATTTTACGAGCTCCCAGTATTTATAAGACTATTAAATTTTAAAAGCAAATATTACTTAGGCATTTTGATTTTAGAAATATATCAAATATTATTGAATTCAGAGTATAATTTAAACGGAAATATATCTTTTTTTTCTGTAACAGCAAGGGAATAGTTTAAATTGTAATGTTAAATTTAAATTTGAGTAAAATGTAAAATTTATTTCATTTTATTTTTGAAACTCTGGTAAATATTGATTTTAAAATAACTTAACTAAATAACTCTAATTTATAGTGTATAATAGTGATGAAAAAGTAAATTTAAAAGAAAAATATTATTTATTTTCTAATAGAATAGAGGAAATGTGATATAATTTGCTAGAATGAATTAGTAGCAAAATAACAAGGCAGAAAAGTGTCGTCACGGTTTTTTAATGTTGACCGTATAATATGGGTATTAAGTATACCTAACACACGTAAAATAAAACAAAATATATATGAATAAATTTAAATATGGAGCTCCTACAATCATATGCTTTCAAGATTCCGTGGGGTTCGAATAAAAAATAGATTTTTTAAATAGGTTTTGTGGCGCGAAGTGATTTAATGATCTGCCATTGGTATGCCGCTCACAGTGACGTGCGATTTTTTATTTGTAATTGATTAAATGGGGGTAAGTGGGAGAGGGAGATTGGAATTCCTTAGCACGTGTGCCGTGAATGAGAACTGCTTTCATTTGGGGGGCATTTGAGAGCATAAAAATTGGATTTATAACCTGTCCTACAAAGAGGTGAGCGTATAATACTTTTCTACAATATAAACTTGAGGATGTTATGGATACTTAAAACAAATGTCTTGTATATCTTTGTTATTCTCTTGTAAAGGGTACTATATGATAAAAAATAATAAAACATCACTTATCTTTTTTGTTAAAGTTTTTGATTTATATTTTAAAAAGGCATATATGATAAGTAGAAGGATTACTTAAGTCTTTAGACTGTTCCCGAGCGACATACTACACAAGATTCAATGGTTACAAAAAGTAAAACATTATTTCTAGCAACAATACTATATTATACTGTTTAGAAATTATTATTTTTTTGTAAAAATATGTTAGTATTTTATGAAAGTTTTATTCTGCCTGTGCTGGCATTTCATTAATTAAAAATAATTTTCTTTGCTTATACTTTTTATTCCTTTCGAATTGCCAACTAGAAAATATAATACGATACGTTCACAATATATATATATATATACATTCTATAGTAATATATGTAAGATCTTCACTTGTTCAATGAGATTTTTTTTGTGAACTTCTTGCTGTATGACAACTTTATCGCGAGCAGATTCAATGAGATTGTAAAATTATGTATGGTATCAAATTTCGAATGTAAAATCTTTTGTATTATTGCAGCTGAGACTTTACTATCGGCTCATTGTACCGTAAGACCGATTCAACACTGGCTTTTGATGAAAGTTTCATTTAAATAGTTATCACCCGCGTGAAAGCCATGCTGACATATGCGTACGCACTGATTTGTCCAGCTCGTCTGAATTGATGCCGTGGACTCTGAATACTCGGTGTGAAACGGTAGTTGTACTTGAAATGGTATTTCTACGGTGAAATGCTTAAATGGCGTAAAAAGCACAACCAATACGCGGACTAGGCGCCTGGTCCATGGGCGGCGGTGTTCTCCTTCCATTTAAGAAACCCACCTGATCCATTGACCGTTATTTCATAAAAAATAAGAAATAAAAAAATTCTTTAGAGCAAGTTATTTTTAAAACATAGTATTTGATGATATGATTTTAAATTAATAATGACTTAATCGTAATGACTTAAAAGCATTTATGCATAATAGACCTTTCTTATATTTTGTATAATACACAAAATCCCTTAAAATTGCTTAATAGAGGAACTAAAAAAATGAATTGAAGATAAAGGAGATTAAGAATGGTTATATTTTTTGCTATCATAATACTTTGAAGCAAATTTACGGCAGAAATTCATTCAAACTAGATCCTTACAGGGAAATTCATACCTATCCTCAAGCTAAGCTCAATTGCCTTCGTTACTTGAAATTTTAGTCAGGAAGTGAATTTGATATTTTTGGAAGATATTAAATAAAGTTTTGAACTATTTCAAATATCTTGTTCATTATTTTAACAACTAAGTTATTCTTTGTATGTTTGTCAAGAGATTGCTAGAAATTTTTGTTTGGTTTGCGGATCTTCTATATCGTGAGAGAACACCACCAGTCATGAACAACCGCGAATGTCGCACCCGTGGGAGAGCCATGCTGAAGCTAGCTTATGAACTAGTGCACAAATTAGGCCGACTCATCCAAAGTAATACCACGGGCTCATGAATACTCAGCGTGAAATGGTAGATATACTTGTAACGGTGCTTTTACTGTTTCTCTGAGTGAGCGAGGATATCGCTTAAATGGCGTAAAAAGCCGACACAACTAATGCGTGGACTGTAGAGCGTTTGTCCGCTATAGCATTTAAAAAAATCTGTCTTTATAAATTGTAGGAGGTGTTGTTATAATAATTATAATATTTAAGTAAACATAGCAGTAACAAAATTTCAATTTTAAGTTTTTTGCTTATGTATAAGTATTAGAATTCTATATTAATTGAAATATGGACTAGTAATTCGACTTATTTAAAGCAACTAAGGTGAGATTATACTTTATACTTTCAATAATGTACAATCAATGGACAAGTGCTATTGAAAATCTATAAAAACGTATATTATATCAATAGTCAGAAGACAATATTCTTGAATGCGACACATACAATAAGTCGAGATGATCCTGACAGGATTTATTCCCCACGCTTCACTGGATGGGGCTCCTCCCGGCTGCCTCTATTCATATGACTTTTATTTTTTTATTATTTCACTTTTCGGTGTTGGAGATCCGTAGACACTTATTTTTATTACGATTTGGTTGATTTAATTTGACCCCAGGTGGGAGTATTGCATCCTTGGGCTTCTGATTATTATGAAAAATCTCATCTGTGAAGTAAATAATGTTTTAAATGTATTTTAGTTACTTTGAAACGGTGTCACTAACGAGAAATAAGATTTTTGTGTAATAAGGACTTTTTATATCAAATTATTGGAAACTAGATATTTTATGAAATAGCGGATAACGAAGTATTGGTCTTCTACATGGTAAGAGAACACCTCCGCCCTTCACCAACCACACTACAGTCCGCGCATTACACGTTGAGTACCGCTCGAGCCCGTGGTATCACTTAGGACGAGCCAGCTCAATTGGTGATTATTAACCACTCAGTAGTTATGTTCATATTACCATGTAACTAAGATTCTTCTAGAGTTCTTTCTACCAATTCAGATACACATTTAGATTTTAATATCTACAGAACCAAATAGCATTCATAAAATATGTTAGAAAAATGTGGAAATAGCCCATCTCGGAAAATCTATGTAGAATCTATTGCGGCGCCGTCCATAAGACTGTGAAATGAACTGGAAAATTAGCGGGTTTATGGCATTGACCGGCGAAAGGGCCTTTTCTAGATTATATGTTCTATGTATATTCTGATGTTTTTATTTTTAAAGATCTTCATATATTTAATGAAGCAACAAACAAGAAGTATAATAATATGTATATCGTACTTTTATGTTAACGTTTTGATGGTTTCTTTATTGCGATGCCACTGTAATAAAAAAAATTCCTTTTCTAAATTGAAATAGATCATTAACAAAGTTAACTAGTAATATTAAAATATAAATTAGCTAAAGTTATTTGTACCAGTATAAATAACTAAAATTATGAATCAAGACTCTTTAAACTTGAAAAAATTAAACAAATAAGTTATTAAATGAGTGAGTTTGGCTGTAGAGCCGGTATTATATCCGTTCTACCCTTACTCCCTTATTTATTACTATATATTTTTAAAACTATATTCCTATCTTTCAAGCAAGGTCCCAAGAATGATAAAGGCTTCCTCCAGTGATATCCACATCCCCCTATCTTGAGCTAGCTGCCACAACTTTGGACCAGCAAAATTTTTTACCTCTTCCTGCCAGCATGTACTGGGCCTTCCTCTCTTTATTTTTCCCTTTCTATATGATGGTACTATAGGTCCATCTTTTAAAATTACATTAAGTTAATTATTTTATATAATGTACGTTAATCCAAATTGATATCTCGTATCATAAATCTAAAATCGACTAAACATTTAAGCTCATACAATTTTTATTTCTTTATAGACACAGTATAACCAGCCAGTCAGCTCTAAAGAATTCGTTTAAAATCTTTGAGAATATTGCAATGAGCTGCAAAAGTAAATCTTGCTAAGGAAAAGTTTGCCATTTTGCACGTAACAGATATCGGCTCTGACTGTATTGGATGCAAGTACTCCATACATTATGTTAAGGCTTTCTAGTTTATTGAAAATGTTTGTATTTTTTATATTATCACAAGGTAGATGTTAAATATTTAAAACTTGTATAAAATGGGTGTTACTAAATACATTTCCAACTAATTTTTCTATTACAAAAGTGTTGGTGCAGATTTTTTTTTATAATTGAATCTGTAATTTAATTTTGAAGCGATCATGAACTTTTTTCTTCTTATTTTTTGCTTTTGTATCAAACGATCACAATTTTGTCAGTGTCAGTTTGTTGGTTTTTACCGTAATAATGAGAGAATATTGTGCAAGAATGTGATAGAGTTAAAAGTTCATTAAAAGTTTTGATGTAGTTACACACACACAATAGCAAATATGAATTTATAGAGAATATTCTTTCGATGATTTAATTACAATTATAATATGTGTTCTAGACTTAGTCTTCAAATAGCAATTGTACTAATTTATAAAATACACCCATTAAGTAATACCCATCAGCGTAAAAAGTCTGCAACACAATCAAAGTAAGGATGGTAGGGCCGTTGTCTATGAATTCTGGTAATATAATACTATCAAGGGACCGTCCCATTAATCACTATAAAAAATTAAGTGTTGGTTGTCACTGTTTTTAGTATATTTTAACTTATTTGCCGCGAACATGGCTATAGGAAAGAAGCAATCCTAACGAATGAGCTAGAACATAAAACTCAGCAATGAGCAGCAACATTGGTAGCTTTCAATGTGGGAAGCCCTCGTGTGTGCGCCAGACTATGATAATTAACGCTCTAACTCACTACCAGACTGGCTCGATAGACGCTGAAAGTCATTGCTATTTATGCATTGAAATCACGTTGACTTTCAGTTGTCATAATAAGACATAGAAACTGTTCATGACAAATGTTTTTACGTATTAATTTGATAGTACTGTAACAACTTCTTCAACATCACAGATTTGGATATAGCATATTTATTATTATTACCTAAGTTTTTGTATGACATGTAAGACCTACTTGTTTCGACAACCACTTACCGCTACAGTCTCGCCGATTAAGTGGCGTAAAAAGCCGACAACACAACCAATGGGCCGACAATGGCGAGGTTGTTCATGGGCGGCGAGTTCTCTTTTCAAATGAGAATTCGCCTTAACCGTTGTCAGCTATGGAATAATAAAAAAATATATATGTGACATTAAGAAATAATGTTTCCATTTGTTTTGTTTAATTTGGCTTTTATAAGTAGCGATATCAAACACACAGACAATCCGGAAGCTGTAAATGCTGCTACTTCAAAGGAGTTTAACAATTCGACGCTTATTTTTTGTCTTTATGTAACTATCTCGTCGTCTTTGTACGGGTTTGCTTGAATTAGGTGTAATGAAATGAAAATTAAATGAAAGGATCCCACTATGAAGTGGACCCATTTTTTTATGATATGTAAAATGTGTTTTAAGTATATTAAAATCTCGTGAAATTTGAATCCCTATAGGAAAATTAGGTGTTATCTATATCGGCTTATTATTTTAATATTAGTCTAATTTATCATTTATATTTTTGTATTTGTGCACTTTGAGGTTGGCAACAACTTCATAAATGATGGTTGAATATAAATGATGGTTTATATTTGAACTATTTTTCTAAATTATTTGTGAAATAAATTGGTTGTATAAAATTTTAACAAAATATATAATTTTAGTGTTAATATTCTAAATCACACTAGCGCTATAAGGCAACAGATTCCACGGTGGTTTTTCATTAATTACTCCTCATGAAACAATAAGGCAACGAGAGCTCCTACAATTGAACACTTGAGCGGAGCCGAGAGCAAAATTAATATTGATGCTGCGCTCAGATGTTATCTTTGGCTTTTAATAAACGCTCCGGTGATGTGTGATCTCGAATTAAATTTATATTGTGCACATTTAAGTAGCATTTAATTTTAGAAATCTATTACTTATTTTTTTATGATATAGCGGATAACGGAGCAGGTCGGTCTCCTAATAGGTAATAGAACACCGCCACAGTCCGCCAACTGGTTGTGTTGTCCGCTTTTTACGCCGTTTACGCGGCATTTTTAAGGGCCTCCGATATCCTCACTCACGCTGAGTATTCTGAATATTGTAATATAATATATAAACATTAATAGCCACTGTCACTCCATAAATCTTAATTACAATATAAAGTTTTTACTTGCTAAAAACTAACGTTTTTGTTTGCTAGAGAGATACTCTCTTTTTTTGACGGTCCCCAAAGTGGTCTTGATTCGAAAATACCTCGGATGTGAGACTATTAATTTTCATTAATTTGTATAAGTCTGCAACACATATATATAAATGTATGCTTTTCCAAAGTGATA
Organism: Delias oraia; assembly: GCA_018230265.1. Classification (NCBI taxonomy): domain Eukaryota; kingdom Metazoa; phylum Arthropoda; class Insecta; order Lepidoptera; family Pieridae; genus Delias; species Delias oraia. The sequence continues at coordinate 15,111 of DWCF01001879.1, read as the reverse complement.
TATAATTCAAAACTAAGCATAAAATAATACAAATGTTATAATGTTCATTACCTATTGGATCATTAAGATAAACACTTCTTCAAATTTGATTAGTTATATTGCATATAGAAGAAATTTACAGAAAATAATAAAAATCAAAGAATACTGAAAATTATAGAAACTATGATTGAATTAATGAATAAATAATGAAGGTAGTGCGTGTCGCGGAGGAAGAAAAAAGAGCTTGCATTCGCCACGAGATTTTACACTGTTGCCATCGACGGCCGCACTGCGGTAAATTACAATCAAAAACGGTAATCTTATAAAACGTACTCGTATAATATGCGCACTTGGAATGGCTTGCCAAATAATATCCAATAAATTATGGTATATTACACAACTATAGTGATACAACTTTGAAAAAGTTTTTATATATGCTTCGAAAACAAATCATTTCAAACGTAAAAATATCTAATATTAAATTAAGTTACATGAAAGTTATAAAAGGCTTAATATATCACGTGCGCATGATTTAGTTATAGATCGTGAAAGAAAATTGATACAAGTTCGAAAAAATTTTCGTCAACGCCATTCAATCGTATCAACGCACAAAAGGAAAATAATAATTTAAGATAGTCGGATAAAGGGAACGCGAAAGTGGGAAAGTTTGAACAGTTCCGGGCCGAAGGTGAACTTCCCGAACTACTTTTGATTCCGCTACGCCATTGTCTAACTTACTATTTGAATGGCTTCCACTTGAATTGTTTCTACTATTATTATATGAGATGTTCTATTCGTTATCGTATCGGGCTCTAACGAAATATCCATTTATCAGAAAAGTTTGATAGTATTTAAAGTATATAAAAAGGCTCTATTTACTTGACAAGATTATTTAAGTATACTTACCCGTGGGAGAGCCAAGCTGAAGCACATGCTGACGCTCTAATTGGGCTGGTTCGTCTGAAGTGATACCACAGGCTCACAGAATACTCAACGTCTTGCTGTGGCTATAATTATTCTAAAGAAATACAGTATTTTGTACATTTATGTAATTTAAACAAAGACAATTGTGTACTTGTCAAATATATAATGTTCTTTGAGGAATGACATAACATATATTTCATAAATAGAAAATCCTATTCAGCCACTTGGAGCAGAAGCACTGGAGGGTGGAATTTATTCCAAGTAAGTCGTTTGAAATGTCTTTACAAAAGTCGAAACTAAAGTAGAATACTTTCGAAAGTCTAAAACAAATGGCGAGTATGCAGCCGCCGGTCCACAAATGTTTGACAGAAGTGCGACTACGAAACATTTTTGCAAACTTTAATTCGACTGTCGAGAATGCCTGCTATCTTTCTTTGACTTTAGTGATTTGTCTTGCGCATACTCTTACTTTGTGGCGATGTTTGTTTTAGTTTTTCTATAAATAGAAAGCTAACGGTAACTTTGATGACTTAAAAGAATAGACTGATCACCGCTCATCGCCAAGTTCTCTGTTGGTCTATATTGAAGATGCGTTATTGGCCTTTTTAAATGTAATAGAAGTGCTACAATGTTATAGAAATTCGTGTTTTAAACTCATGCATTATATTGTACCAATCTTTTATAAATTAAAAAATTTATTCACTATATATTATATTTTTTTTATAGAAACGGTGACAAATGAGCAGCAGACTCGCCTAGAATAAGCGGTCTTCCCTTTGCAGGGCCGCGGGTGCGTAGCTGGTCTTTAATTGATAGGTACGCTCTTTATTTGAAGGGCCTCGTACTCGTAGTATGGCCGTTGTGTTTCAGGTATTAAAGAATTATTGTGGACGTTTATTTCATAATTAAATATTTGAATTTCACCCTGAAAACATATTTCCACGCCAATAAACAAAATAACAAAACCATTATAACATAGAATTCATTTTATAATAGACCAGCATGAACACTAAGAAATTAATTCAATTGTAGATCTGAATGGAAATATAGAATGAACTAATATTAACGTAGCACTCGTCTTGCCTAATAAATGTTAATTGTATAGTCGAGAGGCTTTCGTCACACCGAATTGTAATTTACACGGCTTTGAAGCGACATTCATATGAAGATATCAGTTATTTCTGTTAAAAATTAACTATATTACAATACGTTTTCACTTATATTTTAAAAAAGCAATAGTTTGTTTTATTGATAATTAATTATTGATAATATACAATCATCAACGAGTCCATAAATTGTTAAATAAAATTCATTTATTTTTTGTATTTCAATGTGTACATATAACTTACTTATTATGGTAAAATTAATCGTAATAATATTGTTTTTAATTTACTTTCTACATATCTTTTGTTTTCACATGGTTAAGATGGTACTGTTTGAGAAATTAATAATATTAACGATTTCTCGAGTATATTTCTGATACACTTCTATGTTACTCTTTAATACGCACCCTTCGTTCAGGAATAGATAAATATTTACGCGGCAGCGATCTGGCGTACTCCAGTTTAAAATTGTAATTTTATTGAAATCAGACAGACGGTGACTTTGAGTGCTTTTAGTGATGACGTACTCGTTGTGAGATACTATTAAATGTAAAGCAATAAAATGGTGGTTATATTTATTACAAAACGCTTAAATGTTGAAATGTCTATCTGCATGTGAATAGCAGAAGTCCGAGTAATGGGTCTTATTGGCTTACTTTTGCAGCCACTTTGATTCCTTAACATTGCTTTATATTTTCATAGTATAAACAACATAAAAGGTATATACATTTTATCAAGCTGAATTTATCATTTAAAAAGGCACGTGTGGTAATCACGAATTAAGGATGATTTTTTTGAAAGCAAGGTTTTAGTTTTCCAAAATACCAATAAATACGTTTCAGAGATAAATAAAGGAATGGCAGGGAGAAACAAACAAAAAGATTGTCAACAATGTCAATTTTCCCCGCACACAGCCTGAATGAGGAATATCTATAATAATGATGTATTGGGATTGACTATACGTGCGGAACTGTCGAATTAGGGAGAGTTTTTTTTCTGGTTTTGACAATCACATATGAATAAACAGTGAAGTATTGACTTGCGATTTGTGTTATAATTCTGGCGATGTACCGAACAGATAAGACTTCCCGTGTGAAAATTATTATTCGTTATAATAATTTTCTGTCATTGTAATAGTACCAGTTTATGAGTTTTGAAAAGTTTATAAAGCCTTGATGTATACATTTATGTATAATAAATATAAATACATCCAGATACAGTTTGCTATCTAGTAAATGTATTGTTGAAAATTAGTGGCAATGCAGTGTAAATTTTCAAAAATGTATGAAAATATTGTGTTTTATAATAATATATATAATGTTTAAGTGTATAGTTGTGTATACTGTTTCTATTCTCTATGTCTACCAAGAATGCTAATAGTCACGCTCTGAATGATGGTAAAACCTCTTCATAAAGACTATTCTCTAACAGATCAGGGGAAATTCATAAAGGTGTCATGTTAACAGATATACATTGCCTGTAGAGTTGACAACCATTATAAATTACTGCTGTTATAATCGCGTTGTGTTTGGTTTTTGACATTTGGTGTATTATATTTGCGCTCGATACTGTGAAGCAAGCATAATGAACGTACCTACATACTCTATGATAGAAAGATATAAGGTTCCTTCTTAAGCTGTGATGTAAATATTTAACGGAGATTAAATTAAAGAGAGTTTTTAAAGTTGTTTGAATTTTTTATAGTATAGCGAACAACGGAGCAGGTGGGTCTCCTAAATGGTAAGAGAATACGGCCGCCCATGGACAACGGCGCTACAGTCCGCGCATTGGTTGTGTTGCCGACTTTGTACGCCAATTAAGCGGCATTTCTAAGGGCCTCCGTTATACTCATACTGCGAAACACAGTACAAGTACCTTTTCACGCTGAGTATTCTGTGGGCCCATGGTATCACTTCGGACGAGCTGGTTCAATTAGTGCGTCAGCATATGCTTCAGCATGGTACTCCCACGGGTGTATGAATTGTATGTATTTAAATCAGTGTAGCGGAAGAATACAATTTAGGTAATATCACTTGTAGCGAGAAGTGCTCCGAGAAATAGTAAAAATGTGAAAAAGGGAAGTGTGATATATTATTATAAACTATTCCATGAATAATTGAATCCGACAAGCGTGCCAAACAAATCCGGAACAAATATTATTTGTGATACCATTGTGAAGCTTTTAGGGTTGTCAGAAACATAGACTTTTTATAGAATAATATTAAAAATTAAAATTATAGAAAGTAATGTAATTCTGAACAAATAAGTTTGAGTTAAGTTGGAGTCTGTGGTTATTAGCTCACAGATATGCAGCACATTTATTAGCACAGAGTTTAAAGGGTTTTTTTAAAACTAGTGTGGTCGATTTATCAGATTCATGGGATGTACTTATATATAATTCACAAAGGAGTTTGCTTATTGCACAGCCCTATCCCCTGACGGGTAGGGTGCAAAGATTTTCTCTACTAAGTTTCTTCGTTGATGGTGTTTCAGTGTAATCTATACTATTTAGCCTAGCTTAGCCGAGTCGTGTCACACGGGATTTGAATCGAGATCACTAGTCTGTGCACAGGGCTCTGTTTGTTTATTTAGTTGGGGGCTTACTGAAGCTTCATTTACATATAGACCATAGTTGTTTGTTAGCCAAGGTCCAGCTTACACTACACTTTACCTTTAGCACATAAATCTCTTTCTTTACTTGTATTTTTTTAACAAAAAAAGATTTTATACATGATCTAAAGTATTATGTATTGTCAGATAAACATAGGTCTACTGTTAAATATATGTTTAAAATAAATACTTTTTAAGTTTTGTAGAGTTTGACAAAGCTATATTCAATTTTCTCTGCCTGATACCAAAGCCGAGACAAGTGACACAATTGTCACTTTCCCTGGGGTGGTCTAATGAGGCTTCAAGAAAACGTGGCCCCCTGTGGTAGCAATCTGTCCCTTAAAAGAGATTTAGTACACGTATAGTCACAACATAATACTTTGACAAGCTTGTTGAGTGGTTAAAACATTTGACACATCTTGCTATGACTGAAAACGAATCTGGCGTTCTATTAGGTAAAACAAACTGAATAAGTTGATGAAAATCTATTTTCTAAAAATACGATTTAATTATATGTATCTTTGATTCACTTATTTTATTCCGTTTTTTTATAAAAATATTTATGACTTTTTAAGACAAACTTTTTTTCAAGGGTTATTTGCAGGATTTGACATAAATCCCAATTTAAATGTAATTTCTCATATGAAACAAAAAATATGATAATAGTGTATTTTTGTAATATTAAAATAGATAACTATTAGAATAGATGTTATATATCAAAATTGAAATTTAATTAATTAATTGAATTTAATACAATCCATATAATCTATACCAACATTATAAAGAGACAGGGTTAGTAATTTAAATTTACTGAACTGATGTTGAAAATACTTTCACAAACAGAAAACTACATTATTTGTTACACACGCATATATGAGTAAATATTTATTCGAAAAATAAAAATAATTATACGTGATAGTCGATTTTTGAAATAACTTGAAGAAAAAACAGTCAAATGATACTATTTCAATGTGATTGACTTCTAAATAAAAGCTGTAGAGCGTGATAATGAGTATAAAAAAGTCTGCTAAAGTATATATTTAACTTTCCTAATTAATATGTCAAAACAACGTTTTCCGAGACAGCTAGTGGGTAATAATACTATTTTTATAATTCTTTCAAAAAAGAAAAAATTGCGAAAAATTATCAATGTAATCAAAATCAAATTGTTGAACCAAAATTCTATTATTTAGGGAAAATTTAAGTGTAGGGCCGGTCACGTTAAGCTGTTGAGTCGAGGGCTCCTTAAATCTTTAATGAGATGAGGTTTTAATGATTTATCGAGAGCCCTTCAAGTCATCGACGTTCGAGTTCCTTAATGCTCTAGATTTGCTCGAATATTTGCCAATTACAAATAAAATAGACTAACAGTCGATTTTACTGAAAAAAAATTCTATATATATACTGTTTTTTAAATGTTATTGCTAATGTTTGTATGTTGTTCTAACATATAAGGAATTCCGATTATATCAACGCTAAGACACTGTCACAAAACTTTCTTGTTTTGCCCAACTTTTGCGATGTTTGCGTGCAATGGTAATAGGAAATCTTAGGTCCAGCTATCAAGTCTCAAGTCTTCGCCATACATCAAGGCAATATCTCCCGATCAGGCGAATGAAGACAAACTCCGGACGTAATGACTATCATAGGTGTTATTTCATATTAGACCCTATCCTCACACATTACAGTGACTAACGATTTCATTATGGTCAACGCGTTCCACGGGAGATTTTGTTGTGCGATTTATCGTCCGATTTATTGCAATTTCGCTCAGTTTATAGTGGTTATTGCTGATGTTACACAATTGAGTTACTCAAATTAAAAAAATTTAAAAATAAGGTTTCTTTTGCCTCTCGCCCTTTATTAAAGATGAGATTCGTTATGTAAACAATTAAAGAAATCATAAAAATGAACAATTATATATTTATTTATTTTTTAATTTTATTGTATTGCGGAATGAAGCAGGTGGGTTCTATTTATGGTAAAATATCTCTTCCGCTCCTGGACAAATGCTTTTGTTGTGTTGCCGTATTTTTACGCTGCCGCTTGAGCGATATAATTTTATTTCGATAGCCTCACTTAAAAAGTGAAACACTACTAATAGTAGTAATACTGTTACTACTAAGTACTAATACTGTTTCACGTTGGTGACTTATGAGCCAATGGTATTGCCTACTTCGGAAGAGCAGGCCTATATAGTCTATCAGCATGGGTCTACAACCGGCTCAGATAGAGATGATACACTGTCATATTCTTCCATAGACCGAATAAATTATAAATTTTTATTCAGATCAAGGTTCAAACTCGGTACCCCCGACTTAACAATAGCTAACAAGACAGCTCGGCCATGAATTTCTTAAATTAGTTTTAAATATAGTGACTTATATTTATTACTATAATAATCGAATATTCCACGTCATCATCAACCGTAAGACGTCCACTGCTGGACATAGGCGTCCCTTCTGGACCTTCATGAATTATTATTATAATAAGCGAATATTCCCACGTAAAAAACTGAATTTGTGTATGATTCAATATAAGCTGTGAGAAAGAGGAACATTAAACTTTTCAGTTCTTATCTCTTCATGTGCTTGGTATATAATGAGATATATTCTAGTCCTTTGATATATAATGCGAGAGCAATTCAGCAAGTTAAACTGAATACAGTACTCTCCACAAAGCCCGTGGAGTGCAGCGCCGCAAATTGAGTTACAAAACGATTCTTTCCCGGCCCAATTGTGCTTCTCAAACTTTCCACTTTATTTTTTACTTTAGTACAATTCGGTTGATGTAGATTGCATTTGGATATTACGTCTCTGGGCCTTAACAACTTAAAATGAATTGGAGTTAGAGAAAAACTCAACCTTTTTACTTAAATATACAAAAATATAAAATAATAGCCAATCAAACATTGTTTTACAATATAAATTATTAAAGAGACGACATTTCAATTAAATATAATCATAGTTTTCTGAATAAAATAATATTTATTTTGACGCAATTACATATAAGAGTGTCCTAGTATAATATTTCGTTCAATAATCAATATTATTTGTATGAATATTCGCGCCACAGTCCGCGCATTGGTTGTGTTGCTGGCTTTTTACGCCGCATAAGCCTCACTTTTTAAACTCACTGACTCTGCGAAACACAGTCCAATTAAATTTTAAATTGTTAATTATAAGTTAATCTAATATGGTGTTACTTATTATACATGTAGTGATGTTGAGAGCCGCAAACGGTGGCAGGTGACGTCAGCTCGCGCTCGTTGCCACGATTCATTACGGCTTGCCCCTGTGTGGGGTTCGAAGCCCGTCAATTCACTTCTATTTCCAGATATTTTCGGATTTTGAGATGGATTCTATTATTAATAAGGGGTAACCTGGAACAGGAAATCATTTTGAATTATATAGATAGTAAGTAGGTATTTCATATTTTCAATATTGAAGCGTTGTAATATTAATTTAATGTAAAAATAAGTTGAAATATAGTATTCGAAAAAGATATTTTTTTTGTATATCGGGTAGTGGAGTAGGCTGGTCTCCTCTATGGTAAGAAATCACCGCCGCCCATGGACAACTGCGGCTTGCACCGCGCATTCTACGCTTTGGTTTTGTTACCGGCTTTTGACGCCGCCTGAGCGGTATAATTTCTGGAGCCTTTTAATCCTCATTGACTCAGCAAAATACATTACAAGTATTATTTCAAGTTCTGTGAGCACGTAGTGGAATTAAGATTGACTTCCACTTACATTGTTAAATATTGTACAAGACAAATTTTGGACGCCGATGAAATGTTTCTTTTTCTAGCTAATTTTTAAAGTTATTTTACGCTTTTTTCGAAAAATTACCGAACGTAATATATACAATGAGCAACTAATACTTCACAGAATACTCAGCGTGAAATAGTAGCAGAACTTGAAACGGTGAGTCCATGGGGGCGATGTTCTTTAACCGTTTAGGGGACACACCTGCTCCGTTTTTCGCTATACTGTAAAAAAACTAGAAAGCATTAATAGCTTTCAAATGTATAGATCTGTAAATTAATCTCAAATATGAATTTATTAATTGTAGTATGTATTATCTATATGTTATGACGTTTAATACGTATTAATTTCAATACAATGTGTGTTCATTAGATGTGGAGAGTTTGGCAAATATCGAGGGTTTGACCAGTTGTTTGGCAAATGGAGTGGTCACATCCGTGCAAACATTCATTAGCCAGATTAATTGTACCTCCTAATGGCACACTTTGACTCAAGTACTCGCTAAACAATGCAGGCAAGCGGAATATGGACTTTCTTGCTCAACAATCAACCAAACAGTTCGTAGACTTCAAAATACTTATTATAGCAGAAGTTAACATGTAACGCTATAATTTAGGGGTTGGAAAAAAGTCCTACAATATTTTGTATAATATATAGACTTTTCTTTAGTGTAGATACTTTAAATGGGGACGTATAAAGATGCGTGATTATCGATACATGACCCAAAACGACGTCATTCATCGCGCGAACACTTCCCAAAAGACACATTATCGAATCTGGAGCCGATCCAAACGAATAACGAGACAATACTATTGATCAACAAACTCTACTATGAAAACGAAACGATTTTTATCGATAAATGATAAAATCACAGCCTCCAGTCGATGGTTCGGGATTCTATTCTATATGCTTTGAATGCTATGTTTGTGTTCACTAGGAATAGAGCTAATGCTTCAAAACTAAACAAAAGGCTTTTGGTACTCTATACATCAAAATCCATACCAAAATCTAGTCGAATATCTATATATATATATATTACAACTAATAAAAAAATACAGTTATTTTATATTTACCGAATATATTACTTTTATAAATTATTACTTGTTTTGTGAAAATAGGAATAGCTAAATCTCACAATTAGTTCTCTGGCTATGGACACATCCAGCCTCTGCTGCGGTGCGGGTGAGTTGCCGGCTTTTTAAAAACGCTCAGTTGTGGTTTAATGAACCTCGAGGTGATACGAATTATACTTTGTATAACTTCTTTATAAATACATTTTCATACTTTATATAGTACTTTATTATATTATATATATATATATTATACTCTATTACTCCATAATAAGTGTTTACTCATGTTTATTCGGTTTACTGAAGAAATATTTTAAATAATGTTGTACTTGTAATTAAAATCTTTTAAAGGCCGGCAACGCACATGCGGCGCTGTTTAAAAAGAGAAAAAAAATTATAGTATAAAGTTGTGTAACAAAACACACAGTAAAGTTCACCCCTTGGAAAAAATGTATAGGCTTTGCAACAATATTGATGGCATCACAATCTCTGATCGAATATCGTTTATAATATTTTTTGCCATACAACACCATCCAGGCGTCAAATACCTTCATGCACACAATTTCGATACTGTTGTGTCAACAGTACTTTTCATATTCTTTCTTTGCAATGATTTTACTTTATGTTACGAATTACTATAATCTGTGTGAAGTTACCCCGCTAGAAGTTCTGTCTTCTTGTTTCTGACGTATTCCAAAAGAAATACGGTTATTCAAGGATTTAAATATGTATAATTTCGCGGTAACTATTTTGTCTTAAAATAATTGATTACTATATTAATACAAAGTTGTTCTCAACCAACTAACACTTCTCTCGCTACATTAATTCCCATTACATTCACGCTCGGTAATCAAGGTTATTTTTCAGTTTTCTCCTTTAGCCTAACATAGCATAAGTTTGGTCCAGAAACAATTTATGTTAGGTATAATAGTTAAAATTGCTCTTACCTCACTAATATATGAATTCCTCACCAGAAACCAGAAATTAATACAAGTTTTATGTCAACTTTTTGTATATAAACAGTATTCAGCTAGTATTTTTCGCCGCGGAAAAGCCATGCCTAACGACCCAAGTGAGGATACCATAAACCAACTAAGTTATATCGCCTTGCATGTAAATAAGCCAGCAACACAGGTAAACTGTTGTTCATGGGCAACCGCGATCTCTAACTCTTAGAGAACTAACTTACTCTAACTTACTTGTCCGCTAAAAACATTGCGATGTTTTTATAACTACTTATTGACTTTATCAATGTAAAGTATTAACATAAAAATACCTATAACTTAGATTTAAAATTGTGTTCACGAGTGCCCACGTCACGGTCCACCGGCAAGGGTTGATAAATCGCAACAATTTTAGAGTGCATCTAACTATGACCTAAGATTTATCTTCTCCCATTGACACGCCATTATTCGTCCATCCGCGCTGGCCGACGCCCCTCCACTTTCAATCATATTTTTGACAGCGATATACAGCTCGTATATTGTTTTTATCGTTCTGAAGATTAGATCTAGAATTTAAGTAATTTGGCTGACGCGTATAGGACAAAACAATTGTGTCCAATAAATTTGGGATTACTTTATCATTCCAAAGTTGATAGCAACTTAAATCGAATTGTGAGTTTATTTTCTATGAAAACGATGGAACGAGGCTCACATAGCACTAGCTTGCAGAGCCGCGGGTGTAGTGCCGGCCCTATAGGAATGCTCTTTTTTTGAATGTCATCAAGTTTATGTTGTGATGTATTTCACGTAGCAGCAGGCAATGAAGCTGGTGGATTCCCTCTATGGTAAGAGATCACCACCACCCATGGACAACCGCGCTTCACTCTGCGCTTTGGACGTGTTGCAACTTGAGCGGCATAATTTCTCATGTTTCCGATATATTCGTTAGGCAAAATAAAGTAAAAGTATTCTTTCACGCTGGTATTCTTTCAGACCATTGAGCACTTTGGACCACCCAGACCATTGATTCTTAAGCTCTGTTAATATAAAAAACTCGCCCGGCCACTGTTGAGCCCTGTCTAAGACGTCATCTAAGTATTAATATACATCATCATCAACCCATCAAGTTCACTGCTGGACATAGGCCTCTCCCAAGGACGGCCACTATTAGGATCTTTATCGATCTGTATCCATCAGATGCCCGCGACCTTCGTGAGATCGTCTTTCCATTGGATGGCGGAACATAGTATATACATAATTGTCCTATATCTCAATTTTTTGTTTGTTTGTGTATTTTGATTTATAGCTTAAGATTATCATGTAGTATGCTTAAGGTGCGCATGTAAGGAATAAATAAATAAAAATACAAATGTTGCGGCTGCTATTTCAACTTTGTTTCATGCAAAAGTGATTGTTAAAGTTTTATGTAAATTTAAGAAATTTCTAAGAGTTTCTTGAACGAAACGTGTAAGAAAATTATTCAAAATACCCATATATTTTGCAAGATAAAAGTACTAAAACATTTTCCAAAGGCACAAACTCAATCTAGCCCCAATTTGCATAGGCATCGGGATGGACTGGTCAGCTACAGTATAATGACTTTCAGTGGAAAAGTTTTATATTGTAGAATAAGTATTTAAATTTTACTACAACGTTTTTATTTTTTAAATATAATTTTATAAGATATTGATATCGGAAATCACATACGAAGTAATACAAATTAAACGAAAAAAATCTGCATCCTAAAAGTAGGAATACATTCTAAATTCTAAACTATACTTTAATTGAGATCGTGGTATCCTTTAGACTTACAAGTAGAATCTCAATATTTAAAGTTTATCACTATAAAGTATGCAAGCTGTGGCTAAGCTAACAAAATTATTCAAAGTAGTGCTCTGCGCAGAGGGTCAACTTGCCAAAGATTACAAACTATATAACGATTGTTTCCTACTTCTTATTCACTACTCTCCTTGTTTATGGTCTGAATATTTTCATATTGATTCCAAGGAAACGGATCGGAAAATATGAGGTGATACATATTTTGTACGCAAAAGTGAATATTACGATATTATATAATTTTTTTTATTCTATAGCGGATAACGAAGCGGGTGGGTCTCCTATATGGTAAGAGAAAACCGTCGCCCGTGAACAACCTCGCCATATTCCCGCGCATTGGTTGTGTTGCTGGCTTTTTACGCCGCCTAAGCGGCACTTTTAAGGGCATCCGATATCCTCACTCAGTCTGTGAAATAAAGTACAAGTACCGTTTCACCCTGAGTATTCTGTGAGCGCGTCGTATTACTTCGGACGTGCCGGCCCAATAAGTGCGTCTGCATATGCTTCAGTGTGGAGACCACGGGTGCGCTCAAGACACTCGCCCAGCCGCTGTCAAGCCCTTCCAGAAACCGAATAAATTATATTATAATTGTCCGGACCGGGATCGAATCCGATACCTCTCGCTCAATTGTACACTTTTAAAACCATTAAGTTACGAGGCTCTCTATATACTATGATTACATAGATATTACCATTCTAACTAATATAACTTTTGTATTTTGCATTTGGTATTATGTTATTCTAAATATTTATATATATTAACAATAAAATCTACCATATATTTTAAAATAATTATCCTCAATTTAGAAGTTCTTTATAATACATTATAACAGTTAAACATTTTCAATTTTTGGTATTTGTTTAACCTCAAAAAAGATGTACCACATACCTTAGTCTAGTAGTATTGCCATGATCCCATCAAAACTAAGTACTTATTTATTTTACTTTGTATTAAGCAATAAATAACATAAAATAAATCGTATTATGCATAGTCTACTGAACTTTTTATATTACTAAATTATTTTGCTTTTATTTATTTCAATATCAGTAAAAAGTTGTTTAATTTATAAATTTATTTTTATTTTTTTTATTTTTTATTTATAATAACTCATACAGATGTGACAGGTGAGTTTAATTTTAACTAATTACAAATTCAATTATATAAATAAATTGTTATTACTATTATTATAACGTAAATTATCAAACCTAGGACATTGTTTGCTATCAATCGCAGACGAGTGGGTAATGGAGATCGTTCTTCTGAATTTCAAAAGTTTTCAAAGTTTAAAGTCACTGCGCGTTTTATGCTACGATTATATGCCACTAGACTGAGCTTATAAAAGTGAATGAGGCTATATTTTATAGGATTTTGGGTTGGAATGTGAGTTATTGTGCTTTGCTTTTAAGACATGATTCGATTTATATTGGTAGACTGGCTCGTAGAGTAATAGCAAGATGTCCATGTAAATTTTATTTTAAAATTGAGACAGTCAAAAGTAACGTTCTTTAATTTAAATTAAATGTTTTTATACTTACATAAAGTACAAGTTATTCTCTTTTTAATAGTAAAGCGAAAAACGGAGCAGGTGGGTTTCCTATATGGTAAGAGAACACCACCGCCCATGAACAATCACGACACAGTCCGCGCATGGTTGTGTAGCCGGCTTTTTACGCTACTTAAGCGAAATTTTTAAGGGCCTCCGAAGGTTGAAGTATATGCTGATATCTGTGTTCCGCTGAGTGAGTGAGGATATCGGAGGGTATTGAAATAATTCCGCTCAAGCGATGTAAAATCCCGTTGACACGACCAAAGTAAGGATTATGATGCGGTTGTCGATACTCGGTGATGGCTCACACAAAAAAATGCAAACTTATGCAATGTTTTCAGCGATTGCATTAGCAAACAATTTCATGCATTATCTTTTCTAAGCTAATGTATTATTTTGTTAATGCTTATATAAACTTGAACGATAATAGCAAGAATTAATCTTGAACAAATATAAAATCTCGAGATGAAACAATTAATTCGAATTAAATTGATCCTGAGCAGAGGAAACAAATTAGAAGGTACAGAACAAAGTATTGAACTTAATTACTTAGCTGACTGTAATCCGGTAAACGGCCCAAGTAAAATCGATAATTAGTAATCTCATTAGAGCCTAACGAGTTTCCTTAAAAGTTTAAGTGAAAAGTTCGTCAATAAGGTCCGCGATGACGTACAAACTGTGCCCGAACATCGCCTCTGAATTTAATTAACTTTCGCAGGATTATGACGTCGTGCCGATGTTTTTGTACATTTTATTCTGATACTTTGAAACCGGATTGTGGCTATAATATTTAAATAAAATCTACCGTAACACTACTATTTCTTTAAAAAAGATTTTGTTACATAGTGTTGTTTTATTGGTAATGGCAATCATTTTCGATAAAAATAATTGTAACAAACTCAATAAGTGTAGCTAATATTTAAAATTATTCAAGTTTCTCCTTGTTTCAATATTTATCTTGTGTAAGAGACATAGTAAGGGCATATTCTGTTTCACTAATTGTATAGACTCGTTCTGAGTGTTATCACGAGTTCACTGAATATATTTAAAGTTTCATATCTAAGGCTTTTTAAGGCATTTTGTGTCGCGCACCACAATGCACTCTTTGGAATCAGTTGCCTGCAAAGACTTTTCCAAATCAATACGACTTGGGACCTCCAAAAATAGGGTGTATCTTAAAAAATAAATATTTAAAAAATTATATGGTTGAAGTTATTATAATTTAATAAGAAATGTGTAAGTTATAATGGAGAGAGTCTAATGGAGAAGCTCAGAGTCACTCAGCGAGCTATGGAGAGAGCAATGCTCGGAGTCTCGCTGCGAGATAAAATC
>DWCF01001878.1:0-27154 GCA_018230265.1 Delias oraia | reverse complement strand
CCCGCCACACGATGGAAGGACGATCTGACAAGGGTCGCGGGCAACCGCTGGATCCACATCGCTCAAGATCGCAGCGGCTCTTTGAGGGAGGCCTATGTCCAGCAGTGGACTTGAATGGGCTGATGAAGAAGAACTTGATAAATTAGACGTCATAATCACCATATCAAATGTCCATGACAAAGTAAATTTACAGGTTATACAATTCTAAATTTACATAATTTGGTAATTAATTTGTGGTTTAATGTGTTTATGCCTCGTTATAATGTAAACAACTGAACGTAATGCCTTCAAAAATAATTTCGGATATTCTATATCCGGATTGACACTCAGAGGCAATAAGCTATTTCCATTCAATATGCCAATTACTTATGTAAGCACAAAATAGCTTCACTCGATAAATTAAATATCAAAAATCATATTAAATTGAAATTAATCTTGTATCATAATTGATACAAGATCATATCATAATAATACATTTAAATTAGATTAATAGACATTTATGGACTAGGTTAAAATATCTACTTTATAGGTTATAATGATTTTATATTATTATCTCTTATATCTCCAATTTTATTATAATTATTATATGTTTTTGGATTCTACCGTATTATTTATGGTAGGCCAGTAGGTATATCACATTTGTACGATATATTCCTATGATAAACCTATATACCCTAGCTTACATTTGTATAAGAAATTAATTTGATATTAATTAATTTAAAATAATTGTTATATTATTATAAATAAATAGTATAATAAAAAAATATAATCAGAAAAAATATTTTTAATTTGTGACGGTCCAATAGAATATATAAATAACAATACAATATATATTCTATATATCATCATCATCATCGGCCTATCAAGTCCACTGCTGGACAAAGACCTCTCCCAAAAGAAGGGTGTTCTATGTATACTTGCGTACAAATATCCAATAATATGTTCATAACATCGATTCTCATAGTTGAAGTCACAACTAAATATCGTAACCGTTAATCCTTAGAGGAAATTAATTCTGTTGTCAATTTCACGTAACTGTAACTCGTATTATCATCTTGCGAGGATATTTGTTAATTCGTACAGGCGGAACGGGGTCAGTATGTCCCCGTAACGGGTCCGCGACCGGTCATTGTCAGTATGTATCGAAAACTACAGATCACTTTCACGCGTCGAAATGAGGTGCCAGAATTACTGTTTCGTATTTTGTTTTTCACAAAGTACGCATTTAAATGTTTGAACAATAATTTTGACAAATGTCAACGCGCCAGTTATGGCTAACCTACTGTCAAAGTCAAATAAATATATAAAAAGAATACAATGAAAATAAGAAATTGTACATTTTTTTATTTCTACGGATATGATATTTCCGGCCAGTCCCTCTGTTTAATCTGTATGAATCATGTATATAATCATACCTTTCATAGATGAGTAGTAATGTTAGACAGCTAAGTCATTGTTTTCAAGGCGATAACAAAACTTAACAGATAATATTAAAGTATAATCTAAATATTTAAAACATTCAAAAGTGCGACCGTAAATTGCTTATTTATTGCATATTTCTCGAGTTCCTCAAACAATTTTACTTAGACTAATTAAAAACGTGTAAAAAACAGGATACGTTGCACTTTTTATCTTGCCATATTACGATTTATGCGGGCAATAATGACAGCAAGCAGGTGTCATTACTGGTACCAATTTAAAGAAACCAAATATTTTGAAATTGCAATTGACATATGATGAAAATACAATAATTTTATTTTCTATTATCTGTGGTTGTGTTTATGATCTAAGCCTTATAGTAAAAAAACGAAAAAGATAATAGGAATACGTCTTTCCATAGATAATAAATATAGTATTGTTGACATTCCTTTTTTATCGCAGTGATAAGAACAAGGTGAGTTGTTTCCATATTGGGTGTCGATATGAATTTTAACTCGATGAGTCTGTACTAGGAAGTTATGAGCTGATAGATTCCTGGGTACAACACGTGCAATTCTTCGTAATTTATATTTAATACATTAGGTGTACTAAAACTTCATATTTTTTAATTACTTAATTCTATCCAGTATTTACGAGTAATACCTTCTTCGCATAATAACTTCTACGCATATACGTTTTTGTCTGTTATAAATGATGTCTCTGAAATATTGTCAACAAGGATACCAAAACGTGTTTAAACATTAAGATCTTCATTTTAACATCTGTTAAAGTATCGAGATAATTAAAAAGCATATTACAAGTCTATAAAGTTGAAAAATACCACAAGATCTTAAGATAAAAATATATTCTCTGCGTTTTAATACATAATAAATATTTTTCTTGTGTGGTTTCTTAGCAATACCTTGTAAGATTAATATCGCAACGTATAAAATTACCTACTTTTTGTATAAATTGTAAAACAATTATTTCTTTACGTTTCTAATGTATTTTATAATTATTCAAATATATAATAACAAATATAAACCAAAAACAGTACTAGTACAGATTCAGTAAATCAACCAAGAAACATATTGATGTTTATATTTTGAGATTTTAATATTCAAACGATAATAAATTACAATCGCAACTCGAAATTTTTATATTTTTTATGTGAAGACCGAAGTACGTATACAATTAATTTTTATTTTTAATATAACAGAAAAATAGAGAGATGGATTCTCAGATAGTAAACGTACCACAATCCGGTCTACGTTATGTTGTCGTCTTTTTACGCTGCTGAAGGAGTGCAACTTGAACGCCATCTGGTATCACTCAAAGAAACACAGAAAAAGTACCTTTTTTCTCGCTTATATGCTATAAGCTCATAATATCACTCCGAACACTCACGGATAAGACACTCACCCGGCTCATGTCAAGGCATCCAAAAACCCATTACAGTTTTCAAATTAAATTATATATTTTATTCAGTCCGGGAATTTAGCCCGGTTCCCATAACGTAAAGTTAGCTTATAAAACTGTCAGTCTTACTCTAAAATAATATTTTTATGAATATGTTGCAGATAAACACTATAATGCCTACTGGAAGCAATGACGTTCAAAATAAATAAATCAAGTACAAAATGAAAAAACAACTACGGAGTAAAGAAAACATAAATTATCAACTATGTGAAAATACTATAGAACTCGTGTAAGATATATACACACGTGTAATGATTTGAATTAAGATTTTGAAACGCAATCACAAACCCGTGGACTTCGTAATACTAGAATAATTGGATCACTATTTGTGATCATTATTACTTTATTTACGTCTATATTATTCTTGTTTGATCTGTTCTAACATAATTAATCTTATATCTTATGAGGTTTTGAATTTTGTTTTGTTGTAAGGTGTAAACCCTTTAACAGAGTTTCAACAGAGAGAAGTGTGATAATGAATTTTTTCTAGGCTTACCCTAATCTTCTTTAATAGAAGACATATTACTACTAAATAATCCTATTTCTAAACAAAAAGAAAATTGTTCTCAATGATATCAAAATTGTAGGAGTAAGTAGCAATTTTTTGGACCGTCATATAAATTTTATAAACGATACAGGCATATAGATATTAGGATATATAATATTTATTCAATTAGAAAACACAAGGAATACAGTATTACCTACGTGACGAATCTTACTAAATACCTACCTCAATCCGCCCCTTTTACGCAATAATATGAAATTATAGCAATTAAAGATGTTTATGTATTATTTATGTAATGTTATAAGATTTATTCAAGCACGTGAGATATAAAAACAAGAATGTAATAAGTAATGACTAAAAGATGTAAAAAAATATGAAATAAAACGTATAGATTCTTTAGTCTTTCGTTATTTTTAATATTTTGTAACTGACAGCTTTATAGTTCAAGTCAGTTACAGATTTATAGTTCAATTAACATCTACTTAATGTCAGATACTGCGTTTTGTCTATTCGAGTCGTCCTTCGTTCACTTGATCACGTTTGTCACGTGTATTTCATAACTTAACTCCAAGTTATAATTTATAATCAATTCCGCAGATTTCCGTACATAAAAGGTGTAAGAACGTTAAGTCAGCTCTGACACACTAATTGGGCCGGCTCGTCCGAAGTGATACCACGGGCACACAGAATACTCAACGTGAAACAATCAAATTAAACAATGTTTATCATTATTAAATTACTAATTTGTGTTCTATTTTTATAATATAACTTAAGAGACCCGTGGGAGAGCCATCCCAGAGCATATGCTGACGCACTGATATTGCCGACTTTTCGGAATTGATACCACGGGCTCACAGAATACTCAGCGTGAAACGATACTTGTACTATGTTTCGCAGAGTGAGTGAGGATATCGGAAGCCCCTAAAAGGACCAGTTAAGCGGCGTAAAAATCCGGCAACACAACCACTGCGCGGACTATTGCGCCATTGTTCATGGGCGGCGGTGCTCTCTTACCATATAGGAGACCCGCTTGCTCTGTTGGCCGCATAAAATAAAAAAAAACTTATCCTTATGTTTATAAAGGTAGTGCTTGTAGGAACGATAGATCCTTAGCAATGGCGGAATATGATGAACAATGCGACCAGGACAGAGGCCGTGGCGCGCAGCCTGAAGGTCGTCGTATGCTTCCTGTGTGCGTGACAAGAATCACCACAAACATACAACGCAAATAATTACAAAGCGCAAAAATTACTCATTTTTGTCTCATGTCAGTCTGGGTGCATTCTAGGAACACTACTGTTGATTTAACAAACCTTTTGACGCTTACATTGAACTGTATATTTTGAACAAATAATTAAAACTATAATTAAAGATGATTTCAAAACTTTACTTATTAGTTTTATATTAATTTATTTCCGTTTTAAAACTATTCTTTAAGAAGGAAAATCTTAACGAACTTAATATGGGAATACTAAAATAAAAATAAGCTTCAGTGATGTGTCAAATGGCATTATAAAAACTTCCTTGTTTTACTTTATTATTTTAAAATATTATCTACCTACCTAATATTTTTTAAATGAAACAAATAGAATTCAGATTTTACATCAAAAATTTAAGTTTTGTTTAGACGTTTGTATACTGCGAAGTTTTATCGAAAAGCGTCTCAAATTATCTGCATTTTATCGAAATTCTTAAAAATGTACTTCTTGGGATTAAGCGTGACTAGAGTCCGTTGAAATGCTGTTTGGGACCGGTTTCAACAAAGTTTAGATCGTGAGATCATATGATTAACGTTTCCTAAACACATAACGCGATATTTTGGTATGCGCACAACGTACTCACGCGAAGCGCAGAAACAAAAGGAATTTACAACAAAAATAAGCTACTAAAAGTTCATTGTTCGAAGGAAAATTTTACGAGATATGTCCGTTCTTAGACATGCGTCGAATTTTTATAACGCATTAATCTCGTCAAAACAAAGAGTTGACACTTTCTGGAGGGCATTGTTCTGGTGGTATTTCGATTGACCCTCTATATATGGCTGTGTACCATAACAGTATCTATTGAGAATGACAGGAAATACCAAGGTAGGTGACATAAGTCACGTGACTTCGTACAATGACCTATTTCGTTATCCCTCTGATTTGTAAAATGGTTCGTGACTTATGAGGGACTGGGCTTTCGTTAGAGTCGAGGTACACCGTATCCTAGTTACGGCTGCATTTCAATACTTTCTTCATTTGGAGGATTTTTTCGTGAAAGTCTTAAACCAGTTTTATATGTTACTTTTATGTAAATATTATCAACAAATATTACTTAGTGGGCAGCTTTGGGGAGGGCCTATGTTCAGCAGTGGACTTTAATGGGCTGATGTTGACGATGACTTAGAATAACATCCTAAATTATTACTACTGATAGTATTAAATATCCCCAATAATCTTGAAAAGGTATATATATACAAATAGAGTTTTCCGCAAATAGTTGTACATCGGAAAATAAGGTTGTCTAACTTATGTTTAGTAATAAGTGAGGATAAGAAAAATACTTGGGTACACATTTATCTTCCCGCGAATACACGAGTGAGAGGTTTTTGTTTCATTGTTTTGGTACTTAATGAATAAATGTTTTTTTGTTTGTGTTCCATTAAAAATTGACTTTTTCCTAGATGTATCTTGCACATAAAAAGGTTGCTAAACTCTGTATTAATAAACAATAAATATTCTATAAAACAAATACTTGATTTATTAAGCACAGCAATATGGAACATTAAAATCCGTACCAATATTATGATGGCAAACGAACATCGTTTATGTGTTTAATTAATATTATATATTATTTTAAGGAATTATTAGCAGCAGCTATTGGTAGCATAAATTATTGTTACAATAATATTTTCTAATCATATTAAGAATAAACGATTAATATTAAAAACAGCTGTAGATTTTATATAAATAATAATGAATAAATTCCCAAAATACTCAGCGTGAAACGGTACTTGTACTGTGTTTCGCAGAGTAAGTGAGGATATCTGATACCCTTAAAAGTGCTGCTTAAGCGGCGTAAAAAGCCGGTAACACATCCACTCCGCGGAGTGTTGCCCGGTTGATCATGGGCGTCATTGTTCTCTTGGGAGATACGATATGGGAGACCTACCCGCTCCGTTGTCTGCTATAGAATAAAAAAAATAATTCTCTACGCCTTGTTAATAAAGTTAACAAGTGAAAATCAATTTGAAAGCGTCTGTAATGACTGAGCCTTGACACGAAGTAAAAATTTGGTCAATGTGATATTGGATTAAAATATCATTACTGGCTGAATAGAACTTTCTCTTTATAATTCTCAAGGCTTTATAGAAAACTAATCTAGGAAATTGAAAGAATGCGATAACACTGTCTTTTCTCTCTACTGTGATATTCTTTTTAGACTAATACAATGATAACACAGTAATTATAATATTATATTATATTATAATGACGCAAATTTAATTGGCCCGGTTCATCCGAAGTGATACCACGAGCTTACAGAATACTCAGCGTGAAATGGTGGTTGTACTTGAGACGGTACTTTTACTATGTTTCGGTGAGTGAGTAAGGATATCGGAGGCCCTTAAGTGCCGATTAAGCGGCGTAAAAAGCTGGTAACACAACCAATGGGCGGCGGTATTCTCTGATAATATAGGAGACCCTCCTGCTCAGATGTCCGCTATATGATAACAAAAATAATTAATATATTATTAAAGTAATGGCAATAGATTTTATGAATAAATGTATAAACCTGTTTTCTTTATAATTAAAGTATATATTTATTCTAAATAATTATCTGCTATTCTCACTATACCTAAGGATTCTGGTAAAATTGATATCTTCTATTAAACTTATGCAGGACCGAAAAGAAGTCTATTAACTAACGTAAGCATTGCCGAACTACACATCTGTCGATTTATATTTAATCAATCTTGACTTAGACTTAGAGCTGTATCAATAAGATGGTAAATACATAATGTCGGTGGACTATGGCCTAGAACTTGGCGGCAAGTGAGTTCAACTGGTTTATGAGTCAACGTTGCTGAGTGTTTCAAAGAAACATAATATGTATAACTTTATTACAGTTTCCTCTTTGAGCTGATTCACGTACCACTGACCGCTTTATCTTTATGTAATCTGTTGTTCCTCAAAACGATACAGTTTCAAATGCTTCTCGTATTGCGTAAGATTTACAGTTGTATTCTTAATAATTACATGTAAACAAAAACTAAGTTATAATTTCACGTGTTTATATAAAAAATAAATATAGTCTAAAGAGAAAAAGCAAATATAATAAGACTAATAAAACATAGATTCTCAAATTTTAATTTTAAATTGATAATAGCAAGGTTTCTCAAATTTAGATTAAATAATTTCCTCAGCATTGAGTTTTTACGAGTTTGAAGAAAACCGACATTAATAACATAAATAAATTTTTCCAACTTTTTATTAAAATTCTATAAAATCTATCAATCCCAAGTCTTAGTATTCTGAGATCTATGTTTATTATTATTATGATATATCTTTATGTTTTACATAACGAAATCGATTATATCTGATTCACGCGAACCACATTAATGTAGGTAAATACAAATGACACAAGTCATTAACTTGAATTACCAATAGGTAACGTATGACTCACATATCCTATATGGTATTGACTCAATGAAAAATATCCAAAAGGATTTTATGAATGAATACGTCTACTACGGATTTTTATAGTGGGTCTCTGTAGTCGACTTCTTTGAATTGTGAGTCATTTGGACGCCACGAGATTTCCGATTTATAAGATAATTTATCATTTACGGAAGGAATCATCTAGTAGTGATGATTCATGAGATCGGTAGCTTATTTTAATCATATTGTTTTTTATAAGATTACAGATTCAAATCAAAATAGGTGATTAAAGATGATATAATTGTTAGTTTATAACTTTCAATGATTAAATATTTATAATAAAGTTTCCTTCTTACTAATAAATTTTGCGAAAATTTATTTTCCTTATTTATTTCATTGACATTTGACATTGTTTCAAGAAAAATTTAAAAGAGGATTTATTATAAATACAGCGATTAAACCTTCATGAGTATTCATTTATTGCAAATTGTTAAAAAAAAATGATAATGTTCTGAAAGCTGTTATTGTCAAAATATTTTTGTTTTGGTTGATCTGATAATTATTAAATATGATTGTCAGTATGAATAAAAGGTTCAAGAAGTTCAAGCGTAAAGATGTGTCATGCTAACACAGATTAATAATACATTATAAATCTAAGAGCTTACCATTGCTTTATCTGTGCCGCCATAAGTGGGTGCTGCACTACTTCTTGTTAGCAAAATAAGAGCCGCTACTGACGTCCACAATAATCTTAAACTATTCTTACTTATACAAGCCATGTTTGATGATATGCCCTCTCTTGTACTCAAATACATTTGTTTTTATGTAAGTAAAATTTAACTAATTTCTTTTATTATCTATATCTCATAATTTTTGTAAATAGATTATAATAACAATTGCTATATATGTACTTTTATTTTTCTATATATATACTTGTATGTTGCTATAAATGTCTCGAATTCATTGATTTTTCGATTATTAGTGCCTCGATGTTTTGATATCTGAAACAAAAATATATAAGTTTAATAATCTCAATTCTAGCAAATTATATGTTCTTAGATATTTAAAGAAGCTTGTGTACATTAAAACCTTTTCGTTTATCTCGGGTTAAGGTTTGACTATGAGTCATAAAAGAATGATTCATACAGTTTTTATCTTATTCAATATGTAAATAATTTACATTGAATATATAATTGTCTTATATATTATAAGTTACTTACTAGTCACATCTTAGTATTTTTTATATAGCTTAATAAAAATATAATATATTTTAAGCGTTTGCTTATAAATGTTTGTTTTAATATTTTTTGAGAAAATATAGTTGTTAATATATTTAAAGTGATTTCTTTGAGTGTTTAAAGAAATTATGCGTCCTTGAAGCCAATTGATTTTAATAACTTCGTCAAGTATGTGATTTCTAAACTCTAGATAACAATCTGATAAAATGGTATAGCACAGTGACCTACATTTATAACACACAGACTTATCAATATAAAAGATAAACTGTTAAAATCAAATCAGTTTTGCTAAACTCTATTGAAGAATGAAAACATTAGACATATCTTAGCAATATAAGAACATTTTTATCTTTCGATGACTTGGTAATGTATATAAAATCAATTTATATTGAATGAAATAATAAAATAGCAACTTCAGAAGTAAGTATTCAATGGATTAGCGTATAATAAACTCTTAAACGCCGTTACAAAAATCAATCTGAGCATTGAAGCATCTGAACAAATGGACTGATTGTTATGGAACCCACGAGCGAAATGCTTCTCAGGTTTATCTTGTATTTGTGTGTATATATAGCTTTAAATAAATATATTTTGCTCTTTGTAATTGAGTCATTCTTAAATAAAATTAAAATGTCTAGGGTGTTCGATTTCCTTTGACAAACGGTTTATCGGAAGTAACGTTATTTTAGAATAATAACAAACAGAAATGACTGAGATGACGACAATTTCGCGACCACCAAAGCGTGACATGGTTTCACCGACATTGGAACGTTACCTAACATTTATTTTAACCTTTTTCTCTATTGCAATAGTAATCTTGGCACCGAAATTTACTTTGAACTTTGTGAAATGTAAATTAACAGCAACAAATCAATTATAGCGATATTTCTATATATTTTGCAAAGTATTTCAAACTCACTTTAGAAAGTGCCTCATTGATTAAATAATAACATATAACTATTGAGACTAGCGAAGGATATGAACATATTAAAAAATTACTTTTCAGTTTATACCTAAGAGTATTAATTTTAGTATTTTTTGGCCTTATAAAAGTACCTACAATTGTACAAAATTACCAATGAAACAAGAAAAAACAATACAATCTGCGCAAAATTCTCAACCAGATACTAAATATTAAAAAAAAATTGTAACAAGATTTGAGCCATGCTGAAGCATATGTGGAAGTACTAATTGGTCTGGCTTGTTCGAAGTAATACCACGGGCTCACAGAATACTCAACGTGAAACAGAAGTCCCGTTTCGCTGAGGAATGAAAGAGGATATCGGAGGCATTTAAAAATGCCGCTTATGTGGCGTAAAAAGCCGGTAACACAACTAATGCGCGGACCGTGGCGCGGTTGTCAAAGGGCTGCGGTGTTCTCTTACCATATAGGAGACCCACCTGCTCCGTTGGCCGCTATACTATAAAAAAAAACATATTGGTTTTTATGAAATGGAACCTCTTTTGAACTTCCTTTTTTTAGAGAATGCCATTAATATGTACAATATTTGAAGTGGCACTGAGATTAGTTCTGTTAAATACTATGAAATGGTGGGAATTGAATTGATTGACGGAGGTCACCTTAATCGAATGAGCAATCGTGCGTAAAACCTGCCAATTATTATGAAAAGTTAGGCGAGTAATTTAACTACTTATCAAGGAAAACTGATTAAATGAGCTTGTCGTTTATTTTTTATAAAGACTTTATGTATATGTATACTTTTTGAATACATGAATATCATTTAAAAATTAATTTTAGTGTGATAATTAATTAAACTTTAATGTATTTAATTTAAAATAGTTTAAAACACTGCGTCTTGTGCTATAAAAAAATACTAATATGCCAAATAAATCATATTAGTTGTATAAATTACTAAACTTAAGTTTTATGAACATGTGATACAAATTTAATTGTGTATATAATTTTTAACTCAACGTCCATTATATCTTAATAGATTTGGTTTTGATGCAATTATTCCTATTATTTATCATTTATTAAAAAATCAGTTATAATAATATATATATATATACATATTATTATAACTTACTTATTATTATTATACATATAATATATATATATATATAATACGTTATATTAATACGTTATCCTTTTCGATAAATCATTTGTAATTTTAGAAGGAAACTCATTATTAAATTTCGACGACTCTCGCATGGTTTTATTATTCTGATAATTATTTCCAATATTATAATAATATTAATAAAAGTAACGCGAGATTATATTATATTTATAATATATATTTATAATATAATCTCGCGTTACTTCCTACAAAACATACGCAAATTGCTGACATGTGTACGCCTCTATAATTGATTTAAATGAGTATGCAGGTATGTACGTTGTTCGTTTACAGATTCCCATCTATTGACCCTGAAAGCTTTCCTTCTTCCGGAATTTTCTTGTCATAGTAAGTAATGACAAAGCCTATGTCATTCTGAGTCATTGAGGAACACTGGACAACGTAAAAATAGAACTATTATTTATTGCTGCGATACGAGAACATGGAAAGTACAAAAATTTTCAAACGCATATAGCACTTAACATCATGTCTATGGTATTTTGAGGGATACCGGAAATTTTCTAAAGTTTAAGAAGCACTTATTTATGACTAGGATTTCCTTAATGACGCCAAGTACCAATAAAGCACTGACTGAAAAACGTCCTTGCGTTAAAACTTTAAAATTGTGCTCAACATGACTTTATCTGGTTGGAAGTGTGAAATCATATACCTACCACATAATCATATTATGTGATTATGAGTCAGGAGATGTTGATCCAAATTTATTTGCTACCTCAAAAGCAATCAGCAATCGACCATTAACCTGACAAATAAAATTAAATATTTTCATACCAATATGACTTGGGGACAAGAAAAGAGCGTACCTATTCGTTAAAAGCCAGCAACGCACCCGCGTCTTTATTACCGATTTTTTTATGACTACGTCTTGAACTCATAATTTAGATAAATTTGACAAAAATATGATTACACAAAACAAAGTCAGTTGACTTACAAAAAAGACTTGGTACATAGCGAGATCCGTTTTTATCAGTAAGATAGTGAGTCTTATCCGTAAAATGTTATCTGATAAGAAATTCTGCTATATTGGTACAAATTGTAGTCAATGAAAGCAAGAAAACAATTATGAAAAAATATTTTCTACTTTATTCACGAAGAAAAATAACTTATTCTCTTAACTTTTACTTATTGTCTAATAAAACCTTTATATAATGATTATTAAAAGTAAATTTAAATGACATGATGTTAAGTGAAAAATTGTGGGAATAGAAACATATTAAACAAATCTTATTTACCAATATAAATAACTTTTTTTTGTTCTATTGCGGACAACGGAGCAGGTGGGTCTTCTATATGATAAGAACACCGCCGCCTATGAACAACCACGCCATTGTCCGCAATTGGTTGTGTTGCTGGTTTTTTACGCCACTCTTAAGGGCCTCCGATATCCTCACTTACTCTGCAAAACACAGTATAAGTACCATTTCAAGCTGAGTATTCTGAGTATAATTACTGCTTATCTCTGATATCTTTCTTTGGGAATAGAAGGCTTGTATCACTTCTTCTTCTTTAGCTATGTATAGGTTTCCTTTTAACTGAGTCTGCTTGTAATGATTTCAGCAATGGTCAAGTCGTAAA
Source organism: Delias oraia (assembly GCA_018230265.1). Classification (NCBI taxonomy): domain Eukaryota; kingdom Metazoa; phylum Arthropoda; class Insecta; order Lepidoptera; family Pieridae; genus Delias; species Delias oraia. The sequence continues at coordinate 14,199 of DWCF01001878.1, read as the reverse complement.
TAATTCATAGTGACGATCATATTACATATTCTATACATGTCCCCAGGGGAGTGACCATTGGTACTATTATATACTTACATGTAACACATATTAATAGTTAAATTTAGCTTATCTTTAAGCTAGATCTTGAAACACAAGTTCAAATCGTCATAAGATTTAACATTACGAAACACGTGAAAAAAATTCAAATACATACTTTTAAGTTAAACGTAAAAAGGTCCTATATGACTAGACAAAAGAATGAAGTTTTCCTCATTTTCATTATAAAACAGCGGTATCTAAGTATAATCTCTATGTAATTAATACAATTAATAACAATTGATTCCAACTATTGTCGCATAACTCCATCTTATGTTTTTATGTCGTTGCTTAGATGACATCGTATAGAATTACTGATCATAAATTGTTGTTATAAGATACATATTAAATCTATTCATTGAGTTTATCTTCAGCAAAGATGTGGATTCATTCCGGTTCATTAATCATCGAATAAACAAAAAAAACTATTAAAAAATTACCTTTCCAAAATCATGAGCTCACTAAATCCTCATAAATCCACTAAGGAACACGTTCTGTAGCAAGTTCACTCACAGGTTCACTTTTCTTTGCAATTGCATGAAATTTCAAAGAAAATATTTCGTGCTAACCGGCGCGAGCGATCGTGATGCCTCCGAAGGCACAACCTATCGCACTACGCGGCGAACAATGTGTGTCGCGCCGCGAGCCACAGCCGCCTTAAAAAGCCTTCTCAAGCTGTACTCGGCCGCCGCTGTGTCCAACTGAACTTAATTTAAAGCACGCACTGTGCAAGGAAAGTTTTCAATCTTCGCGGCGTTCATTTCTCTTTTTAACTAACAATATACATACGAAATTTTATAGTTTATTTTTTATAGTACATACAATGGAGCAGATGGGTCTCCTAAAAGACAAAAGAACATCGCCGTCCAAGGACAACCGCGCCACAGTCCGCGCATTGGTTATGTTGCCGACTTTTTACGCCACTTATTCTTCATTTCTAAGGACCTACGATATCCTCAATCACTCTTCGAAACACAGTACAAATACCGTTTCACGCTGAGTATTCTGTGAGCCCGTTATATCGCTTCGGGAGAGCCAACTCAATTAGTGCGTTAGTTCATTTTTTAGTTTCATCAAGGCTCTCCCACAAGGTAGAAAGTTTTTCGGTTCCAATTTTTTTTAATTCATTTAGAAGTACTTTAAAGTATTCATTAAACACTGTTTGAATGACAAGCAACATACTGAAACATAATTTAGAAGAATTATATAGGGAATTTTGATAGCTTTTCAGACAAATTATAGTATATTATCAACAGATTTGATAATGAAACGTAAATTATTATTCAAATCTCAACCGAAAAAAAAGATAAAATATTTAGCTTACAAAAATACAATACAAAATGTCTACTATAATTTTTTTTTAACTTTTAATAGCAATAATAAAAAAGAAATTTTAATTAATTTCAAATCTCGGTGGCCTTAAACTGACTATTTGATTATATTATATATGAAAAACAATGTTCGCCAAATAATTTATATATTTTTTGTTATAGTAAAAAATATGATATAAACTTATAAGATATGTCTTTAAGTCTGCATTTATCTACTACTTACCTAGACGGTACTTATCTAAATACGCTTTGTTCTTTTCCATCATTAGATACAATATAAATACAGAATACTTAATATAATTTACTATACCTAGTATATCAACAGACAATTGAGCTAATTGATAAACATTACTAGTTTGATTGTAATATGAATACAAAGTGCGCTTCTAACTAACACGTGTTTTCTATGTTAACTTCATATTTCATATAAGTTTAGAAAAGATATAAATACGTTTATAATACAACTATAGTTTTTTACCCTAGGGTGATTTATTAATATTTAGAAATGATCATGGAATATTAATGCCTCAACATCATTCAGCCGTAGGACGTCCACTGCTGGACATAGACCTCCCCCTCGGATCGCCATGCTGGTAACAATGTATATTATTGTATATTCTCTAATATCACTAGCTCTGACGGCTCATCCAGAGTGAAATATTAGTTATATTGTGTTTTGCTGAGTAGGTTATAACGCTTGTGTCGTAGAAATCTGGTAACAGAAACAAAGGCAGCACCCGCGGCTCTGCAAGGTTAAGGTGTGTCCTTGAGCGTAGAGCCGCTTATGAACCTCCTGCTCTTTTACCGCCGTTTCCATAAAAAAAATCCCTTAGTGAGTGAGGTGATGATGATCCTAACCATCAGAAGTCCCGCCTGCGTCGTCTTTCGCTATATATTTTAAAAAAATAGTCACTGAGCGATAACTTAGAAATATTTTTTAATATAATGTTTATAGTACTTGTCTGCTTACATTCAAAATTTAACAAGCAAAACTTAGCTACATCCGGTCTTCCTTAACACTGCAACTTTGTCGAAATATAAATCATATGAAACCACGACGAATCAGATACGTGAAAAAAATGCTTAGTTTAACATTTATCTAGCTTCAGTAGATTCAAATACAAAGTTATCTTTCGCTCAGCGGCAAGTATTTTCAAACAAAGGCTTGATATATGGCGGTGACCTTCGTTGTTCCTTACTGATATTCATGACTATTGTCTACGCTGACTAAGCAGGGTGGCTTGAGGCTTCCCTGAACTGGTGGAGGCATGAACTAAGCAGGGTCAAGGGCGCTTTTGTTGTACCTGCAGGCACAAGTGATTCGAATATATTGTTCGGATATTGTATCGCTTATCTTGATTATGAGGTCAGCTTTCGTAATGTAAGTTTTATTTGAATATTTTATTTGACAAAGTTGTGAAATAAAATTATAGAACTTTTTATATATTAGCTAAACCCTGTTAAAAAAAATCTATCTAACAACTAAGAAAAAACATAAGAAAAAAAAATTATTAATTAATTTATAGAAAATAAATAATAATAATTTAATTTTTAACATTAATTTCTATAAATAACAAAGAATGTTAAGAGGACTAAAATATTGTTTATGATTTTTCCATTATAATATATTTAAATACTATCTAACAACGCTAAAGATTATCGCTAATCATAAATCAAACTCTACTTACATTACAAGGACCCTGACTTATAAAGCCGACTAGACCTTTCCTTCACTATAAACGACAAGGGCGATGAAAAGTTTAGAATGAGCTCCTTGAAGCTATGGGTTCTTGGTACTTGGTAATATTTTATTTAAATATAAATGACGCACACTTATGAAAAAAAACATTTTATTAGCTTCATCGTGGAACGTGCGATATTCTGGCATTTATGCGGATGACTGTTTTAAGAATATTTTTCGCCTTCTTTATTACATATGTATAGTTTTTGTGTAACATTATATTATTGTGTGCTCTATATTATGTATAACAAGACAGCGATTCATTAGCCATAGTATTGGGAATTAAATTCAGGACATGCTTACTGCATGTTTCGAAGGATTAGGGCGTGACTAACTGCACTGCGTAACATCGATAAAAGGTTGTAATAACGATATCTAGGTTTTTTTATTCTATAGCAGACAACGGAGCAGGTGGATCTCCTGTATGGTAAGAGAACACCGCCGCCCATGAACAACCGCGCCACAGTCCGCGCATTGGTTGTGTTGCCGGTTTCACTCACTCTGCGTAACACAGTACAAGTACCGTATCACGCAGAGTATTCTGTGACCCCGTAGTATCAATCCGGACGAGCCGACCCAATTTGTGCGTCAGCATAGCACTCCCACGGGTGCGACAATATTAAAACACCTGCCCGGCCACTTTCAAGCTCTGCCAGAGACCGCATAAATATAAAATTAAATTATAATTGTCCGGACCGGGATTCGAACCCGATACTTCTCGCTTCATGATAGAACAATTAAACCACTTAGCTACGAGGCTCTCAAAATCTACGTACGTATATTATTCCAGATTTTAAACAAACTTAAGATCAAAGATCATTGCTGTATTTCCTATTAACAATCAGTTTTGCGGTTAAGGGGTAAATGACTTTTTGACAAGTTCAATGTGAATTTGTTTAACGACAATGAAAAAACGTTGGCACATGCAAATATGTTTAAAAAAACTAATATTAAAAACCTTTTTCGAAAAATAAAATATATACCTTTCGTATGACAGTGTTTATTGAAATACTTTAATAGTAATTTCAATGAACAATAAACTTAATTTATCTTTCTTAACTTATACTAACTTTATGTAAATCACAATACTTTTAACTACAATATTCATTATTTATAAAAATTAATTAAAATAATTACAAATATTCTTTAAAAAATTCAATAAAATAAAATAATAGAAGCAAACAAGTTCGCTTGCAATAATTATATAATATTAATAATATAAATTTACCAACATATATCCTAATTAGAAACCCATTTAGCATATTATGGCGCCATTGTAAGAAATATCACTTTCTTAAAATCATGGATCTAGATTCTAGAGGACTAGTTAAGATAAAATATACGAAAATTATTAACAATCTAGTCCATTTGATGACAATTGTACCATCTTGTCTGGATCTAGGTTCGGGTTAACGAGGTTGCGTCGCCCACACATTAATAAACCGTTACAATCATAGTGTTTCATAAGTCATGACTAAACCGAGTACCCTTTTTTATCCTATTAAAAACTCTTGTTAAAGCTTCATAAAGCATTTAATTGATTCTTAGAAATCGGAGCATATATAAAGCTGGTTTTGCAATATGAATTTAAAAACTGGAATAAAGATTAATATCTTATTGTATTATTTGCTGAAGATTATGCTGACGCAGTAATTGGGCCAGTTCGTCCGGCTCCCAGAATACTCACCGTGGAACGGTACTTGTACTGTGTTTCGAAGAGTGAGTGAGGATATCAGAGGCCCTTAAAAGTGCCGCTTAAACGGCGTAAAAAGCCGGTAAAATAACCAATGTGCGCACTGTGGCGCTGTACCGTATAGAAGACCCAACTGCTTCGTTTTCCACTAAATAATAACAAAAACCATATTAGAAGTGGTAAAACTGTTAAGTATAATTGATATGAAAACAATGACTTTTTTGTAAGATCATTATCGGTTTTATATAACAACTTTGCAAAGTTAACTTTTAATAAAGATATAATAAATTCAAGGAAACTCTTGATGTATTTTCCAATTGTCAACTCATCCTTTTATAAGGAAACACATTCGTCTTTTGTACCTACTTAATTCTACGAAATCCATAAAACAATTCTACAAAATGAAGTTCTTCAAAATAAAAATGTTCAACTAATGCGCACAATAGGAATTAATTCACAAAGATCTTGGTCAGAAGTTCACGACGTATTTATTCAATTACAAATATTTCTAAATACGACAAAAAAGGATTATCTTTCAATGTTAACGTAGAAAAGTTAAAAGTATATTAAATGTACATAATAAAGGTAGCGGACAACCGCTGTATCCAGATCGCTCAAGATCGCATCAGGTGGCCGTCTTTGGGGGAGGCCTATGTCCAGCAGTGGACTTTAATAGGCTGATGGTCATATATTGTAAAATGTAATGCATCTGAGAATCTGTTTTGTTTTTGCGTTTGTATTGTCAATTAAATAAAGAAATTATCCTATATTTGGTAACTTCTTATTGTTTTTAAAGAATTTGGATACATTTTCTACCTCAGAACATACTTATTACAGGTACAAATTTGCAAATTATATAAGAAATAGTAATTTTTGTACAGTAACTGCTTAAATCTTAACAAAATGTGACCTCGTATATCATCACAATAGAATTTGCAGCGTTGTTTTTCCGAATTTCAAAGAAAACAATGAACTTACGCTTCTATTTAACTGTAAATTTTGTAACAGTTTTGTTACATAAAGAAAATCATGTGTGCCACGTGCTGATTCATAGTGCCGTTATTATAATTGACATGTTTTTCTTTACTCTATACATAATTTACGGCATAAAATATATTTAATGTAGTTGAAAAACATTCAGAATTAGTTATATCTAGTAATTTTTGTATTGAGAAAATTGTTCATAAAAATGGAAAATATTAAAAATTAATTATTATTATTATTAAATTAATTATTATTAATTAATTAATCCCCTATTCTTTCATTTATATATATAAATGAAAGAATAGGGGATTACCAAACTATAAATATTTAATTGTTAACCACTTAAATATAACCCAAACACAATTTAAATAATAAGTTAATGTAATTTCCAGTGAATTAAACCAACTCTAACCATATCAATTTTAACACAATTAAAAATATATGTATTTCAAAATCCTTACGCACGAAATTTGGTACATATTGGTTTTAAATTGTGGAATGATTAAAGGTTTAAAATGACGCAGAAAGAATTGCTCATTTGCCATGAGTATTCTCAGTAACCGATGTGTCCCAATTTGGTCGATTCGATTGTCTGTACAAAACCTAGTTGATATGAGCTTTTAAGAGAGTGTTGTTTCACTTAGTCATCATTTTAAAAACTATAACTTTAGAAGCTTTGTCTTCAAAGTATACTATTGACTATTCACGGATTCATTCTCAAAGTTTTAAGAACACAAATCCAAAAAAATTCAAATCAAATCTATATCTTCCAATGATATAAACTGTCTGTTGTGATGATAAAAAAAATCTGTTTGTTTAGCCCGTGGGAGAGCCAGGCTGGAGCATATGCTGACGCATTAATTTGCCCGGCTCGTACGTAGTGTTACCACGGGGTCAGAATACTCAGCGTGAAACGGTACTTGTACTGTGTTTCGCAGAGTGAGTCAGAATTTGGGTGGCTCTTAAAAGTGACGCTTAAGCGGTGTAAAAAGCCGCTACCACAACCAATGCGCGGACTGTGGTGCGGTTATTTCTTTCCATTAAGATATCCAACTGCTCTGTTGTCCGCTTTTCCATAAAAAAAAATTCATTGAGAAATAAGCTCAATTACTGAAATATAATTTTTGTTACTATAAACTATGTAGCAAAATAAACCTTATGACGCGAGCAAAACCTCAAATGATTTATGAGAAATTAATTTAGGTGTCATGATTCAGACCGCCGCTTGTTTCCGTTAGACAAATCCATTCATTGAATGCATCATGCATGGTTGTATTCTTGTCATTTTCTGTGAAGGGGAAGTGAACGAAGACATCCGCCTCTGTAAGTCTGTACTTTTTGGCTCAGAGAAATAATATTTATTTAAAAAATTATGTAATAGTGATGGTTTGCGATACAATTAATAAGTTAATATTTTTATATGAAAAGCGGTGGCAAACGAGCAGGACGCACATCTAGGATAAGCGGTTTTCCGCCCATGAAAACTAGCTAGCGTTTGCACGGCCCCGGGTGCGTTACCGGCCTTTTTTTAAAGTCTCCAAGTCGTAATGGCCTGGTAATGTCTCTTAGAAAACTGATTCCACAGAGTGGTGGTGCGCGGCACAAAATGCCTTAAACAACTTTATATTCTGCCTTCATGTTCAATGCAGCTACAGATATTAATACAGACAGCTTCCCAGAACATTCCCCGTGCTAAATGCAGTAGATGTTGTGACCAAAATCTCTATTATCAAGTTTCTATTTATTCAATTTCAGAATTTAAATAACTAATATAAACATTATTAGAAATTCAACCTTCACGTAGAAGATAAATGAACGAGGGTTTATAATCGCCGCATTGATAGAACATCAATTATATAGTTGGATAACAGCCAGAGACTAAGCTAGGCATGTATCCAACACTTCCTAGAATACTCACTTTATCACCAGCCTCCAATAGTTATAAACGATATCCAAATCTGGGGAATACATCTGCTTTTAAACACTTAGAAAAACTTTATAAGATTATTTAAATTTTTTTGAGAGACTCGAAGACGCTGAATGCAGATCGCCTCGAACAGGTATTCATGAAGGTCCAAGAGGGAGGCCTATGTCCAGCAGTGAACGTATAACGGTTTAAATGATGACGATGAGGGCCTTGAAGCTTAGTGGTTTTATAAATTCACCGTGAAGCAAAAGATATAGGGTTCCAATTCCGATCCGGAAAGTTAAATTTATAATTTATTCGGTCTCTGGAAGGGCTTAACTGTGTCTGGGCGAGTGTTTTAACACTGTCGCACTCGTGGGAGAGCCATTTTCAAGCATATTCTGACGCACTAATTGGGCCGGCTCGTTCGAAGTGATACCACGCGCTCACAAAATACTCAACGTGAAATGGTAGTTTTACTTGAAACGGTGCTTCGCTGAGTGAGTGATGATATCCGAGGTCGTTAAAAATGCCGCTTAAGTGGCGTAAGACGCCAGCAATACAACTAAAGCGCGGTCTTTGGCGCGGTTGTCCGTGTGTGGCGGAGTTCTCGTACCATACAGGAGACCCACCTGCTCTGTTATCCTCTATAATATAAAAAAAACTATCAAAATACTCGAGAGCCTACCTATATGTTAGCAGTGGTATAAAATATTAAAGTGTGTATTGTTTTTAAAGATTTTACCAAGTCTGTATTAATCAGAAAAAATCACGTACCTTATAGGTACAGGGCAATCTTTTTGTTTATTTTTTTTAAATATTTATGTACAAGCGCTAAGTTGTTATAATGTTATCCGGGCAATTTAAATACGATCAGAATGTAAATGTTTTATAAAGTTTATTTAGACTATGTAAACCATTATTTGTTAAGGAAATACACGAAGTGCTTGTAGCAGAAGTTCCATGTCTTCGATTATCACATTTTATATTTGATGATATAAATCAAAAAATTTATACCTTATAAGTCTCCTGAATTTTTTTTATGAAATCGGTAAACGAGGAGGTTCACCTAGGATAAGCGTACCTCCGCGCATGGACACCTCCAGCCCTTATCAGACCCGCGGGTGCGATTTCATCCATATAGTTATAATCGCAGCATGAAACCATTATAGAACTTAACTTATAAATTTAAAAAGGCCTTTAACCCGTAATCACACGTTAAATGTTTTGAATTACGACTAAACTATGTGGGAAGTGTGAACTCGTACTAGGTAGTGCGTGTACGCAGATCTCGGATGTCGCTAATTCCGCGCGCTTGCGGTGAATCATTAATTAGTTTGACATCAATATTCCTCTGGCCTGTCCACTGCGTCGCTAAAAATATATCAAGGGCAAATCACATGGCCATTCTTGAATTCATTTAAACTACCGAACATTTGTTCCTGTTTTGATATAGATTTAAGTAATAGGTAATAAAATAGGATATATAGTCTGTCAATACATGAATTGATATGCAAATTATAACGTTCAGCAAAATCAAAAGAGTTTGATTTGTTTCTGCAAATGTAGAAGAAAATATACATATTCTTAAAGGTATTATTATAATAATAAATCAAGCACTTTGTTGATATAAACTTAATTTTAATAAATTAAAATCTATAATTAAAATTAAAGAAAAACCTAAAATTAAAGCTACTCTGACTTCTTTGGTTTATATACTTTCGAGATGTAATATAGTATTGTTAAAACTCGTCATATTTTCTAATAGAGCTTTTGTTAACTCTGAATAACCATTAGTTAGACGTTTCTTTGTTTTAACGTGACATATTTATTTTCGTGGAAATTAATTTTTATTCAAATTTAAATTATTCAACATTGAGAATTTACTATTAATAAAATATATGTTTTGTTTATTTTACCAACTTTAACTTTAAAATTTTGTTGTATTTACTATTGAACAATAAATACCTTGAAAGCATGAATTATTAACATTCGCATATAGTGGCATTTATAAGATAATAAAAATAAACATTAAAATACCAACATACTTTTATTTATGGGCCTATTATTGCAAAGTACGTGTAACAAATATAAAAAACGTCTGAAGATTACACATTGTTACTTGTACCAAAGCTATGTTACTTAAACTACTAAATTAGTCAGTTATTTGGCATAGTAGTAATTTTTATTACCTATTTATCCCACAAAATACATACCAAGATCCTCCAGTAACACATCTCTTTAATATCAGAATCCACTTAATTACAAGGGAAGCACACCAATATAATATATATACATATTGGGCAAATATCAAGCTTCGAGTATTTTTTTCGAAATCTTCATGAAATGTCATCAGATTCAATGTCTAAGCTGTGCGATTTTACATAAATAACTGTCACTACTAGTTTAGAAATTACAAATTTCATAATGTTTAGTAACGATTCACAACATACTAGTTAACTTCTTATCTCTACTCACACTACGAAAGTCTAATAAATTTCCTAATGGAAATGAACTAACTTAGATGGAAGACGTATGTTGCACGTTATAGGATTTCATTTATGAATCAGCCAGATTTTTAATACATAATACTGACATAATTCTTATAAATACAGGACATATTTATAAAATACCTGCAACAATCTGAATTTCAGTCCATCGTACATATGAGACATTTCAGTTAAAACAGCTGGAACTTTGAAATGTACTTAATTTTAAATTAATATTAAATAATAACGTAGCGAATCATTAATCAAAACTTGACTAAAGTCTTGACCTAATTGGTTATAAAATAGTATAGGTACATATTGGCAAGACCATTTTGGTAGTCTAATTACGTAAGTAAAAACGTAATTTAAATTGCATAGCATGAATTTCAGAGAAATTGTAACACTCATAGTCACCAGAAACAAAAATAAAATCAAAATTCCTTGCTACAATCTAAGCAAACTTCTACAATAAGATCCCAGAGAGCGATCAAAATGTTTCAGTAAATAATTTTAAATTGATAAGGAAAGCTTGTAACAAAGAGATAAACAGTTTGTAGAAAGAATAACAATAAGAGATTTTATTGATGACGCTACTCCTTGCGAATAAGGCAATCGATCCAGGCATATTCAGGAAATCTGTTAAAATAAATTAAAAGGCCTATATACTTTTTTTGTTTGTTTTGCCAGTTCTTTTTAGATCTGGGTAGGCTAACCGGTAGTAGCGTAAATTATATTCAAAAGTGATTGTAGAATCCTAATTAATATTTTATTTTATATACCTCTACGCAAAAAATAATACTTCTCATATGACTTTACATGTTTTTACCAACTAAAAATCACAAGCAATCTTTCTTATACCGGGTATATCAATAAAACCGCGTTGAAAAACGTCAACATCAGAATTATCGCGGATCCGCTCCGCCAAAGCTTTCTCTTGTGCCAAGGGATGCCAAGCTCCAAGTGTACATCCAGGGTCGTCACCATTCAAATAGTAATGGCAACGTTTAGTCGCGCGTACGGACGGGACATACTCAAAGACACGCACGCGATTACAACGATGTAATGCCAACCAGACACCTGAAAATTAAAACTATATAAACTTTATATTTTATATATTATAATTAAATAAACATAGACTATTATATAAATATAATAACTGTGCACTTTTTATGTCGTAACTGTGATAGGCGAATTTTTTGGAACACCGCCGCCTCTTAAGCGGCATTTTTAACGGCCTCCAATATTTTCACATACACTGCGAAATACATTACAAGTACGTTTTATGCTGAGTATTCTGTGAGCCCGTGGTGACACTTCCGACGAACCGATCTAATTAGTGCGTCAGCATATGCTTCAGCATGGCTCTCTTTACAAAATTTCTATCATGGAAGAGCTACGCTGAACTTTTTTTTATTGTACAACAGGCAATGGAGATATATAAAAATAATTTAAAAAAAATGTTTGAATATATTTTGTGTTTTACCTATAAATCCTGATGAAGGAGGGTTCTTTCTTAATCTGTACGGCGAGAGATGTTGTAAAACATTCCACAGTTGCCAAAGTACCATAGGATTAAGTAAATGCACATCTACCCCCGGTACAGTATCTAATAACCTGAAAATTATGATTTTAAATGAATAAAACAAAGATGTATTTTATATAACTTTTTAAAATATTATTTATTTTAACAAAAATTTTTAGTGCCCGAGTTTAAAACTCGGGAAATCAATAGAGACAGATTTTTAAATTATCAGAATTATTATTTTTTCTCAGAGCAATGATATCCTGAATTCGATTTTAAGAAAATTGTGAGATCCTTTAGCTAAAATGGCCCTTAAAAATTTTGAAATTTATTTACTTGTATGCAAAATTCTTACTTTTTGTAAACTGGGAATAAGGGAAATTCGGGGCGCTCATACCACTCTTCTAGAGTAGAGGAATAGTTAGCTGGATCCCATACTAAAATTGATATGTTCTTGTATAAGGGATCTTCAAGGAACTTGTATTGTGCTTTTGAGACAACCTGAAAATAGAAATTCTAAAATTACAATTCATCATCATCATTTCAGCCGTAAGACGTCCACTGTTGGACATACGCCTTCCCCTTGGACCTCCGATTATTAAAAATTAAAATAAAATTATTAATTATTAAAAATTACAATTATTCCATTAAAATATTTGAAATATGGCGGCCGCGTGCTGATAAAAGTTATATTCTTATAAAGGTAAATAGAACGACGGAGGGTGGACTTGAATAGGCTGATGTAGATGATGATAGGTAAGTAATTAATAGGTTTTGTAAAAAAATTACTGCTAATATTAAATATGTATATAAATATTCAATATATTTTCTAATACGACCCGATCGACAATTTATAGTTTCTGGATAGCCATTTTACTTTTTTTACTTTCTCTTCGTCATCATATTACTCATATTACATAGGTAACATATAAAACCCAAATAATAGTGTTATAAAATACAATTCATAAAATCAAGACTTTAATGAGATATCATATCACCTGTAGAAAGTAGTAGAATATTTTCAAAGATCATTAGAAGAAGAAGACTATAAGCCTAATATTACAGAAGACTAATATTATAGAAGACTAACATTACAGAAGACTATAAGCATGCTACTAACCTGAGAATTAAGTATACGGAAAGTCGTCTTCGAACCGACGTCATCGGTGTAGTTTTCAGTTGGAGCATTGTTAAATCTGAGCACCATTTCATGAGAATCTGAAATTAATCAGTGTAAATCAATACTCTTACATTATTTTAATCTATTAATTATAATCTTCGCTAAAAATATGCCTTACAAACTAAATTAAAACAAGGCGGTACTTTTATCGTTTTGTCACACAGACCAATAGTCAACTGGTTGCAGTAAAACCCAAACATTGTATGATAAATATGATTTCAAATGAGTTTCATAAAATCAATAACACAATTGTAAGAACATTAGTCCTAACTCCATATTTTAAAGATAATAAAACTTTTCTAAACGTTGTGTAAATATGTATGTAATATTTAATTTCGTTTTTTTAATTAAAAGTAAAATATATCAATTATACACATGTCGTAGTACAGGAAAACGGAACAATGGTAGTAAACAACACGATTAGAAATAAAAGACTTTATAATTACTCATACTTATTATCAATTATTGAGCAAAACGTTAATTTTTTTCTTAGGAAGATTTCCTTGACCCTTTATAGAGCATAATTAAGTGTAAGCTTACATATTAACAATGGAACTAAATTAAAAAAAAATATCTGTACAATTTAAACCGAATAAATTCTGCCAATGTTTTAAAAAGTTTAGAGTATAATAAAATCGGTATTATTTTGGAAAGAATCAAGCATCGACCAAATATCTAAACTCTTTCTTAAAGACATTTCTTTAAATCCATTTGTTTTTAAGAGTCGAGAATATCTTTTGATTTTAATTATATTAGGTACTACTGATATTCGTAAATAATTTTTTTAAATAAATGAAATGTTTGTTTTATTTATTGTAACACTAGCAAGGCGGCAATTTAAATTGACACAAATAGAACTAAATTGTTAAATAATGTTTGTGATACATTATTAATGGTTTTAATTGACTACCGCAATTCTATTGTTTGCAGAAATCGTCACCATTTGACATTTATTATACATCATACAATTATTATTAACCCATTCAATCTCTAGAGCACATTTTTTTGTGCTACGTATTGAAAAGATTTGGTTTCACTTAATAATTTTTTTAATTATCTATCTGGATTTTAGCTCTTCAACGGGTATCATCATTTCTTCAGAAATAACATGCTAGAAATTCTAATTATATTTATTGAGAAATTTGATCGGAATTATTTCACTTTCCTTAAATAAATGATAACGCGCTCGTTATTGCCCTGAAGTCAAAACTCATATCTGGGTCTATGCTAATTAGTGACGTCAGCATAAATACTGCAAAAATAATATAAAAAAAC
>DWCF01001877.1:0-27159 GCA_018230265.1 Delias oraia | reverse complement strand
CTTATTTTATTTTCATATGATAAATGGAAATGAGTTTTTCAGAAAGCTAGAAAACTATTCAATAAGGTTAATCTAACCTAATTGCGAAATTAGGTTAGATTAAGTTAGGTTGAGTTAGGCCATTCTGTAATAAAATACTAATTGAAGTGAGATTACTAAACAAATTACAACTAAGTTAAAGACTAATTAAGCAAGCTCGTTCTAAGTGATACCACGGGCTCACAGAATACTCAGTGTGACATAGTTGTACTTGAAACGATGCCTACTGTGTTTTACTGAATGAGTGAGGATATCCTTAAAACCGCTTAAATGGTGAAAAAAGCCGGCAACATAACCAAAGCTGGGAATGTAGCGCGGTTGGTGATTGGCGGCGGGTTTCTCTTACCATATAGGATCGCGTGAAACTATATCGCCCAAGCGTAAAGCCTACACAACCAAAGCACGGATTATGGCGCGGTTGTCCATGGGCGATGATGCCCTCCTATCATATAGTATCATATAGGACCCACCTGTTCTGTTGTCCGCTATACTATAAAAAAATAAAGTTATTTAGGAATAGGTATAGGCAAAGAAGAGTTCTTAAGCAATAGTTTGAGAACTAGTTGTAATTATTAGTTTAATTAATGTAAAAACATTTGTAAACACAGTGTAAAAGCACAGCCAGTGGGTTCTCCTATATGATAAAAGAACACCGTCGCCCATGGACAACCGCGCCATAGTCCATGCTTTTGTTGTGTAGGCTACGCTTGAACGATATAGTTTCACGCGATCCTATATCGCCACTCAGCTAAACATAGTAGAGGCACCTACTAGTTATGTTCTACGATGATATTCTATGAGCCTGTACTATCATTTTGGACGGTCCGTTTCAATTAGTGCATCAGCATGGCTCTCCCATGGATAAGACCGTCTAAGCCACTCGCCTGGCCACTCACAAGCCTTAACTAAATGTAAAAGTCAAAAAATGTTTGTGTTGTACATTTTCTAGTGTTAATGTAAACTTATTTAATACATGTTGCTTAAAAGACTGTCCAGATTTAACAAAATAACATAAAATGCATTATTTTTCAGTTCAATTCCCTAATAGTAAGGATAATAGAGTAGCACCATTGTTATATAAAAGAGCATATTCCTGTGTACATTACACTGAGAGAACCCGTCTCTCCCCAAGGATTTAAAACATGGACACCCTTGTTTTTATAATGTACTATCGCGTAGAAATCACATTTTGATGACCGATATTAATAAAGATTTATATTTTTCGTTTATTTATATCCTTGTATAACTAATGTATACATATGTATACCGGCAAGCACAGAGTGAGACGCGATGGAAAGACGATCTCGTGAAGGTCGCGGGCAACCGCTGGATCCAAATCGCTCAAGATCGTAATAGGTGGGCGTCTTTGGGAGAGGCCTATGTCCAGCAGTGGACTTGATAGGCTAATGATGATGATGATGATGATACATATAACTCATACGAAAAGCAAAGTGAAGCATAGCAAAGGGTTTCGCAGAGTGAATGAGAATATCGAAGGCTCTTAAAAGTGCTGTTTTAACGGCGTAAAAAGCCGGCAACACAACCAATGCGTGGACTGTAGTGCGGTTGTTCACGGGCGGCAGTGTTCTCTTACCATATTGGAAACCCACTTGCTCCGTTGTCCGCTATACAATAATAAAACAGTATATCAGGAGGCTTTATATGATTCTCACACAGAATATCTAAAAACATTTATAAGCGAACTGCGGATCCCGGAAAACGTTCAAAATCTTGCTATAAATAAAATATAATATTGTTAAAGCATACTATATTTATGATTTTGTAAATGATGTCACGCCTTGGGCATAAGGTGTTCATGCCAGGAATTCTCAAAGATAATTTTTTAAAAATATTTTCTTTATATTTTTTAAATTACAACCATTGAGTTTATTTCGTCAGTTCTTCTCAATGGGCTTAGATTGGAACTGGAGGTAGATAAATTGACGTTTAACGAGCTCCAGTTTTCTATTAATGTTGAAAAAAATATTTCATTTCATGATTCTCGGGAAAAGATATAATGTTTAGGCATATTTTTGGTACTTTAGATAAAAAAGACTCGGTAAACTTAGTACCCATAAAATAAAGAGACAAATATTTAAAAAATATCAATTTTCCCCACATGTACCCTCTCTCTTAGGGTGTGATCGCACTCGTAATTGACTTATCAAGATACAGCCACCCCAACGCGAAATTACTTAAGTGCGGTGCGATCCGATTAGATTTACCAAACCACTTGTACTTCGGCCGTTTGATCATGCCAAAGTAAATTCAAATGCACTATGAAGTTTAAATACGTCTAAGTTTAAATACGTTTAAATAAACTTCAATATGTTTCACTGAATATAAAGAAGTTAAGTATTATTTATTGAATCTAAATCTCCACTTAAAGTAATAAACAATCTTACCTGAAAATAAAGAAACAATGATAAAATTCTATTAATAAAACCTTCTCGATTCACACAATTTATAAACTAGACTAATATTTAATTGAACATAAGTTTCTCTCATTATGTATTTCCATAACGTTCTAAACTCACTCAGCTTAAAAACAACATGACATTTCATTCGTAAATACTAATTCCTTTATGTTTCAAAAGTACTTTTAAATTGAAGAATTTTAATATTTTATAATTGATAACTGCAGAATATTGCAAACAAATAGAAATTATCAACAATTACTTTAAGTGGTTTAATAAGTCTACCATGAAGCGAGAGGTATCGGGTTCAAATCCCGGTCCGGACAATTATAAATTATAATTTATTCGGTCTTTGAAAGGGCTTTACAGTGGACGGGCGAGTGTCTTAATATTGCACTCGTAGTAGAGTCCGAAGTGATACCACGGGCTATTAGAAAACTCAATGTAAAATGGTAGCTGTGCTTGAAATGGTGCTTCTACAATATTTCAGAGTGTGAGTGAGGATATCGGAGGTACTTGAAATTATACCGCTTAAGTCGTGTAAAAACCCGACTATACAACCAAAGTATGGATTGTGTCACACTTATCCTTGGGCGGCGGTGATCTCTTACCATAAAGAAGACCAACCTGTTCCGTTTCTTGCCATACATAATAAAAGAAATGCTTCATTAAGTTAATTATATCTTTAGTCTAAATTTATTACTGTTGTATTCAGCTATTATTATTCTATTAAAGAATAAAAGGCGACAAGAGTATATATAAACCTTATCTCAGATTAAATTTAAGATGACAAATAAATATATCACTATCATAAATAATATTTAAGATAAGATGTATATAAATTTTTTCGATTTATTTAAATTATTTCGCATTTTGTAGCAACGTAGTATAGTGCTACCGTAAATGCTACGCTGTAAGTGCTATGTGAATTACGTAATAAATTTTATTTATGATAATTGATTTTGTAATTAAATTTCAATCGTTAATTATTTCCCTTGAGAGAGCCATGCTGAAGGATATGGTAATGCACAAATTGGGCCGGATCGTCCGAAATGATACCATGGGCTCAGAGAATACTCACCCTGAAATAGTAGTTGTACTAGAAACAGTACTTCTACTGTATTTCTTCAGTAAGTGAGGATATCTGGAGCTCTTAAAAATGTCGTGTTCTCTTACCATATAGGAGACCCACCTGCTCCTTTCTCCGCTATAGCATAAAAAATAAAAAATACAAGCTCTACATACCGATAAAATTGACGTTCATAGTATAATTTTGTAGACCATAGAAACAATGTCTTCTAAAAAGTTACCAGAGCAGTAGTAATAAAAAAAAGTCTAGCCAGCGTTTTAAAATGGGGTTGCAATAATTGAATTGTGATAATACCCCTCCATTATTTTATTGAGCAGTCGAAATTTAATTTAACTCTAATGCCACATCCCATGGGATTGGGCCGGTCCTTGTTTATGGTTGATTTGGGAATACATTGATTGCACTGTGATGGGGCAATATGGTGTGATTTCACTGCTTGTGTACCAAAGAGATAACATAATACTTCAAGACGGTTTTATATACAAGTCCGTTTAAATAAAAGAAATATTTTTATTCAGATACCATATTTACCAAAAATACATATATAGAAACAATGGTTGTGTTGAACTTTGAAGAAAACTCTTCCAAATGTCTTAAACTAAATTAATAATTTACACATGCAATAGATAGAAATATTGAAAAAGTAAAAAGAATCCTCTTTCTTTCTTTTTGAAAATGGTGGAAAATGAGCAGGAGGAACAGTTACTGTAAGTGGTCCTTCGCCCATGATCTCAGCCTATAAACAGTCCGAGCCCTTGCAGAGCCGCTAGTGCGTTGCTGGTCTTTAAGAAATATGTATGCTCTTTTCTTGAAGTCCTCAAGTCGTATTGATTACCCTTAAGCTTAGTTGTATGAGGTTTGTCTGTATTATTATATTAGTTAATTCGAATAAATTAAGTGAGAAATTATTATTCTTTATAAACAAAATATTAACAACATAAAAAGATGATAATTATATATATTTATAATGACGTATATTCATACCACATTTCATACCACGTTGCATTGTTGAAAACAATGTAATAGAAAAAATATCCACTGAAATGGGTCATTTTCAAAAAATATCGTATTTTTACTGTAATTTATAATGTATGAGTAATTGTCCTTTTTAAGGACATTTTGTTGAGGGTAAATTGTTTTTCAAAAATATATTTTATTTCTAAGTTTTCTAATACTGCTATATTTTACATATTTAGCTTATTCTAAAATGCTTACGTCTTATTTAGCGAACAAATATATAATGATATAGAATATATTAATGATTATTTCTTCTTCAGGTATTATGAAACGGGCAGCTTCAAGGCTGGTGTGATCGGTGGTTCGAAACCAAAGGTCGCCACACCGCCAGTGGTAGACGCCATCGCTGCGTATAAGCGAGAGAACCCGACCATGTTCGCCTGGGAGATCCGAGACAGACTTCTCAGCGAGGGAATATGCAGTCAGGACAATGTACCAAGTGTTTCCAGTATTAATAGGTAAGCTATACTTTGCAAAGAAATCGGAGGCAAACGAGAAAAAAGCTCACCGAGGGCAAGTCACATCGACATGGACAGCTCTAGCCCTAACGAGACCGTGGGTGCGTTACCGGAAAGCTAAATTAAGGATGAATAAGAAAAAAATACCTGACAATAATACAAAATTACATAAGTCCAAGTATGCAAGTAATATTTTTAACCAGACCATTAGACCTATAATATTACATTAAATGTAATTCTTTTGTATGTTAATTACTTATGTATGTGAGACCGTGGTATCATGGACCGGACGAGCCGGCCCAATAAGTACATTCGCGTATTCTTCAACACAACTCTGTCACGAGTGCGACAGTATTAAGATACTTGCCCGGCTACTGTCATTCCATTCCAGAGACCGAATAAATTTTAAATTAAATTATATTTGTCCGTATTATTCGAAACCGATACCTCTCGCTTCATGGTAGACTTTTTAAACCACTTAGCTACGAAGCTATTTCTTTAATATTGAAATATTTCGTTAATTTTGTTTGAAAGAGTTTGAGTAATAGAAACAGCTCGAATTCAGTGTACGTAATAGATACATAACCCCTGCACTTATGGAGAGCGATAGAGTTTTATTGTTCTGTTATGGGCTCTGAGGGGAGACTCACACATACTTTACATCACACTCACCATTTTAATGGATATTATATACGGTTTTATATGTACACTTATAATACAAGAACAGAATACTTTGTAATGATATTTGAGCTGCAAATTAGATTTTTATTTCTGTGTTTGTACGTTCTAAACTAGCGAATATAAATAAACCAATCATTGTAAATTAGGCGATAAAAAAAATTATAATATTTTTTTAAATAAAACTCTTTTAGTTTCTTTTTTTATACAATCGATGGAAAACGAGCAGGAGCAAGCGGTCATCCTCCCATAGGCTTCCCCCAGCCGCAGAGCCGCGGGTGAGTTGCCGGCCTTTCAGGAATGTTTATTCTCTTTTCTTGAAGGTCCCCAAGTCGTATTGGCTTAGAAATATCGCCGCTGGCAGCTAATTTCATAGAGAGGTGGTATTTCACTCTTGTAAATTAATTTGAAAAAGTGCCCCCAATGGCCTATTTGTATAAATACTATTTAGTTTGAGTTTATAAACTACCTAGAATGTAATTAGTATTATTACAGGATTTTTTTGCTAAAATTAGCAGTCTACTCAGCTTTGGCTAAGCTTTGTGTTCATACTAAAATTGTCACTTAATAACTTTATATCTTACATTAAGAGTAATAGTAATAATATAACATGGGAATTTTCAAAATGGACGTAAATATCCTTTAAAAGCCTGCAACGAACACGCGGCCTAGCGAGGCCTAGGTGTCTCTATGGGCAGAGGACCGCTTGCCTCGGTGGGCCCTCCAGCTCGTTTGCCTTCGTTTTCATAAAAAAAATATTGATGAATTTTCACTTACATATTAAATCTTACATTAAAAGTAAATTGTATTTTTATATTAAAGCTTTTATCATTTTTTTCGTAATGAATATTTAAATCAAACAAACTTGATATTAGTACAGATTAGATAATTATAATCTCTAATATGTGATTAATTTGTTATCGTTGATGGATTGTGTTTGGCTCTGATTACATGCACTACGCACAAATTATTTCAGATTAGATTGTCTATGCTTTTAATTAAATCTATGTAAATGTCACTAAGTTTGAGTCTATTTTGTTTTTATTTTTTTACATTGTAAAACTTGGGAATTATTTTAATCTTTAACTTCATCAAATAACATCAATTAAAAAAAACGTAAAATATATCCAGAAATTATGTGAACTTTTAAAATTTTTATAATATTCTTATGAATATTGGGAAAATTATTGTGCTCTATTATTTCATTACATAAGATCTGCAAATTCAAACTCGTACGCACTCAAAATTTCTTTAGAAAATTATTATAAATCTAATTATTTTTATATATACCAGGGAAGGTATATTAACTGATAATGATTTATTTTTATTGGTTTAATAAAAGTAAATCATATTTATTCACTTGAACGTTCTCAATAATATCAATAAAAATAATTTTCAAATAAATCAAGCCACCAATAGCCCTTAGTTCACGAAAAAAATGTCGAAACTCAGGATTTTGCGTTGGTTTTATATGTTTATTATATGTGAATGGCAATAATTCAATGGATGTAGCGGAGGATTTCCGGTGCGCGCGAAGCACGTGTCCCCGTTTCCGCTGCCGCCATCTTTGTAACCCCCCAACTTCCGGTTACTTACAACCCCTTGCTGGCCATCAAGTGTTAGGATTTTACTCGTATGCAATGACATAAAGCCTTAGCATTTAACTTTTTTATTTCTATCTATTTTTATTACCTAGTGGTAATTATTGTTACCTCCGCCCATGGACACCCACACCCTTTCATGTTTACAGTAAGATGCAAATATTTTAAAATATTAAAAAAAAACTATCTAAAAGAATTTGACTTCCAAAAGAAAAGACTAAATATATTTTGATTAAATAAAGTATTAAGTGTAAGAAATCGTAAATCCAGAGTGTAAATATAATCGCACATTGTATGTTTCCAGTTTTAAACATCTAAAATATATAAAATTGCTGGCAATGTTTTCAAATTGTCCCGAAAATAGATTAGAAATCGCATTAAATTCATAGTTGCAGTCAATTTTAAAGCAATCCACTGAAGGGGTCATTCTAGCCCCCGCCACGCGGCCGACGCGTGTGCCTAATGTTGTGCCGTGTCTCAATGCGGTCTATTCAAGGATGAATTCGATTCTACTTAAATGTGGATATTAAGGCTTACGAAGCATTACAACTTTTTTTATATGGTATAACGGACAACGAAGCTGGCGGGTGTTTTAAATGGTCAGAGAACACCGCCCATGGACCCGTAACAGTCCAAGCATTGGTTGCGTTGCTGGCTTTATCAAGGGCCTCCAATATCCTCATTCACTTAGCGAAATACACTGGAAGCACCGTTTTAAGTACCTACGACAATCATTTCACGTTGAGTATTCTGTAGGCCGTGCTTACTTCAGACGAGCCGATCCAATTAGTGCATCCGTTCACTATCAAGTCCTTCCAGATACCGAATAAAATGTAAATTATTTATAATATTTAGAATTGTCCGGACCGGGATTCGAACCCTCTTTTTTCATGACCACTTAGCTACTAGCTTAGTATCTCAAACTACAATGATTATTTAAAACTAGACAGATTTGTAAATCAAGAACAGTGGGAAGCCAAACATGCAGGAGGCTCACCTAGAGTAAATTATCCACAGCTGGGCTGCCATTGCGTTGCCAGCCTTATCATTTTCTCATGTTATTTTTGTTTAAATTAGGGTAATATAAATAAAACATTATCTTGATATAGATACATGATTCACATACTTCTAATTGGTCATCTAACAGCTCGTACTTTGTAAATTTTTTATTATAAAGCGCAGAACGCCCATGGTCAACCGCGCCTAGTTTGTCTCTATTTAAGCGGCAAAACTGGCCTTCCGCTAATTTCACTAAGAAAATTCATATTATAACCTAATATTAAAGTATCTCCCTAGCTAGAAGGTAGTAATAAAATGACACGCCAAGTTCTGCGTCATAAAATAAACAGCAAATATAATCTTATTCTTGACGAGTTTGCTTTTTTCACGACATCAAAACTAAATTAAAAAAACGCAGAACAGCAAGAAGATATTTTTAATCGAGGGCCCGTCGCTGGCTGGTAATTGAAGCCATAATTCTAGCAACCCCAATTTGACATTTGAGTTTTTTGCGCGCGAAACTGAATAATTTGTCTGTTGGATTTGGACCTGTTGGGGTGACGTCGGCGGGAGATTCATTTTCACACACAAATTATGATTTTTTTTACAATAACTTGATAGGTTAATAATCTATGTATCATTGATATTTAATTAATAAAATAATTAGTTTTTTAAAATAAATATAATAATAATAATATAATAATTAATAAATATTGTAATTTCATATGTCTTAAAATTGTTCCCAACAAAACCAATGTATCAATTTGATGTACATAAAATAAAATTAGCATTTTTTATAGTATAGCGGACAACGGAGCAGGTGTATTTCCTATATGGGTAAGAGAACACCACCGCTCCTGGCAAACCGTGCCACAGTCCATGTATTAGTTGTGTTGCCGGCTTTTTACGCTACTTAAGCGGCGTTTTTAATGGCCTCTGATATACTCACTAGCGAAACACAATAGTTCCGACAAACTTCAACTTTGAACACCGTTTCAAATACAAATAATATTTTACGCTAAGTTCTGTGAGCCTGTGGTATCATTTCGGACGAGCCGGCCCAATTAGTGTGTCCGCATATGCTTCAGCATGGTTCTCTCACGGGTGAAAATTACTCGCTTTTTAATTGCCGAAATTGCTTGTTAGAATAAGCGTTTCACAACAGTAGACTCAACAGTATGCGGTATCAGTCATCCGGTATGTCATCTATCACTTCCGACTAATTTGCCTATATTATATTCTGTTTTAAGAATTATTTTACTGTAGTTTCATTAAAATCCGTTCTGTAGTCTTTGCGTATAAGAGAACCAAACATCCATTATACAATCTCCACGTTTATTATTACCAAGATATACGAACATCGAAAAACCAAAAATTACAAATTAATCCGAAAAAAGTGACGTAACAGATAATCTAGCTATATTTCACAACACAGGGGTGATCAATCACAACCCCCATAGATGGGTATATTATGACCTGACCTTTTTATAAGTTTGCGAAACAATTTTTGCATATGTCAACCCGCGAGATACTGGCAATACTTCAGCGGAGCGGTTATCCATCATGGCGGGAATTGAACTGTCAACGGAATGGCGGGAATCACTACCGCGCTGTTGAGGGCTTCATTTTGGACAGATAATGGCTTTACCTACATTAGGTACTTAGTTAGTCACACGGGTTGGCAGATCTCCTCTATAGAATCACCGCTGCCTACTGACAACACAGTCCACGTTTTGATTGTGTTGACGGTTTCTACGCCGCTTAAGCGTTATAATTTTAAGGGCCTCTAATATCCTCATTAACTAAGCATAAAACAGAACAAGTACTGTATCACGATAATCATTTTATGAGCCTGTGGTATCATTACACAAGAACCGGCCTAATGTATGCGTCTGTATATATTTCTGTATGGCTTTCCCACGGGTCAAACATTATTAAGAGACTTTATATAAAATAAATATTCTGGCTGAATCGAACCCAATTTCTCTTGCTTTGTGGAAGATTTATAATAATACTTAGCTACGAGGATCTTAAAGGAGAGAAGAATTTAGCAATCTCGCATTTTGTTCCTTCGCATTTTTTAACATTTCTAGAAGCTCTCCCGGAATCAAAGAGACATTATGAGTAGAGTTGCGAATAGGTGTGAGTTGTGGGCAAAGATGGGGTTGTTAGCTGTAGGTCCTACGAAATTACCAATTTAGAACTGCTTGTGATTTATTTTATATAATAGTCCATGGAAATATCGTTCTAATAAATAAAAAGTCAAGAAACTAAATCGTTAAATTATTTTAATTTTCTATCCTAATTTTTTTTATTTTTATACTTTCAATCATTTTTTTATGGTACAGCGAACAACGGAGCAGATGGGTTTCCTATTTGGTAAGATAATACCACCACCTATGAACAACCGCTCTAGTCCGCGCTAGGGGCCTCAGATACCTTCACTCACTCAGTGAAACACAGTAGAGGTACCGTTTCAAGTACCACAATTTCACGCTGAGTATTCTGCCAGCCTGTGTTATCACTTCGAACGAGCCGGCCCAATTAGTGCGTTAGCATATGCTTCAGCATGGCTCTCCCATGTGTGCCGATTTAATATTATATTTACATTTTCCGTTGATGGTAGAAACTTCTTTTTGCTGTATTTCGTATTGTGTGACTATTAGAAACATTAAAAACCAACAATGTAGCGATAGTTAAACCCATAAGTCTGTGCCTTGATCTACAGGAAGTATATCATTCTACGTTCCTTTGAAAATTATGAAGGCAATGACAAGCGATACGCATTAAAAAAACCACCCTCCGAGCAGGCCACGTGCCGCAACATAGCTATGCAATTTACATCCGACCGCCGCGATTTGCCACGCAACCCAAATTCCCTGTAATATATCACATTTTTTGCATATCAATGATTTATCGAGACGAGATCTTTGATAATTAAGAGCATATTGACTTTGCCATATTATTACCATATAAAAAAGAGACTTTATTGATGACGCTCCGTCTTAGGAATAAGAGAATCTCCCCGGGAATTTTCAGGAAATTATTGTAAATTGTTAAAGGGTAGGCTTGGTAGTAGAGTCAATCACGTACAGAATTTCATTTAAATCCTAATTGAAAAATAGAGTATTTTTCATTTTTTTTACAAAAAGAAGGGGTTTGTCTTATACCTGAGTATTTATCTGGATATTTTTTTCAGGATTGTTCGCAATAAGGCAGCAGAGAAGGCGAAACACGCCCACAATCAGCAACAACAGCAACAGCAGGAACAAGAGATCAGTTCAGCACAAGGCAGTGTTGTTTCGGTAAGTGTGCGAAAAGATTTATATTCAAAGAGTTAGCATTTCAGAGATCTATCGACCCGGTTTTCGGCTACATAAAGAAAAGCTTTTAAAAACGGTTTTTTTTAACGAATTAAAGTTTATTCCATTTATAGCACAGATGTATCATATATAAAAATATATTTAGACTACTTTGGTAATAAGTGTTTACATATAATATTTTTTTTGCTGTCGCGGTCCTTGTTGTTGGACTACATACGATACATATTTCTTTTTTTTTTTCTCTAGCGGATAACGGAGCAAGGTGGGTCTCCTATTAGATAAGAGAACACCGCCGCCCATAAACAGCTGCACCACACTCCGCAATGGATGCGTTGCTAGCTTTTTGTACTGTGTCTCGCTTAGTAAGTGAGGCTATCGGAGGCCCTTGAAATTATGCCGCTTAATGCGCGTAAAAAGCCGACAACAGCAAGTGTTACTATCGCGCGGCTGTGGATGGGCGGCGGTGCTCTTACCACCACCTTCTTTTACCACCCACCTTCTCCGTTGTCCGATATCCATATAATAATAAAAAAACAGGGAGCTGATTTTTTTTCGCAGGTGATAACTCATGCAGGTAACGCTGGCACGACAGCAGTGCTGTCCCCAACGACGGAACAGCACGTCCCCAACAGCGGTAGCTACAGCATAAATGGTATACTTGGCATTGAGCAGGTGGAAAGCCTGCACAATGGTAACGGACTGAAGAGAAAGAGGCACGAGGACCAGGGTAAGTGGAAAATGGCCGAACGAATAATAAAAGCCTCTATTTTAAGATGGAAAAGCCTACGAAATTATTTTCTTAACGGTGTATATTTGGTCCGCTATATATATTTATTTTTTATGAAAACGGTAGCAAATTAGGCATACATACGGCGGCCCTAGATATTGCAAAGCCGCTGATGGGTTGCCGGCTTTTATGTTACGATTACAGCGTAAATATTTTTAAAAATCTGGGTTTATTGAATTCATATTCATGTAACAAAAACTAAAGATAATACTCATGTATTATCTTTAGTTTTCGTTAACACTGTCTTTGTCTTAGGCACTCTCCGATGTTCGAATTCATCCCATTTTTTATTTTACGAAATTTAAGATTTCTTTGTGTCTTTATATTTGTTTATCATTATTATAATTGTATAGATAATAGGAATTAGTACATAATACATGCCTGAGAAATAATCTAAAATATAATAAATATTATTTTGAAAGTCTGTGTATGAAATTTTATTAAAATATTCAGTGGGTTATACGTTAAACATAACATACAGAAATTGCAAATATAATTGAAATTATTTTGTCAGATCTCTGTGTTAAGTTTGAACAAAATATTCAATGGTTTTAGACGTAAAACATAATAGATAGAAATTTAATAAAAATTCCCTCATCAAGATTTCGTATCAAATTTCTTTAAAATTATCAGCATTTCAGGCGTGTAATCATAACAGCCAGATTTTAATAATATTAGTTTAAAAAACTTCCTTGTATTAGCAATTAATACATTTAAATAGAGCATCAAAGCTCAGAGAGTCCACAAGTTTGTACCAAACTTCCGCAAGCTCAGCCAAGTTATTAATGTAACACATCGCCACATGGGATCAACAATATGCCCGACGCAGTATATACTGTGTGTGTCTGTGTGTGTGAGCGGGGATTAAAACACTGTGGACCCCGCGTAGCGCGTCTTCGCGACGCAGTAGTGCTGACACATATCGATATTTGTCTAATCTTTCATTGAGACGATAAATGATATAAAGAATACTTATAATATTTTAGCTCAATTTAAAGTACATTATTTCTTCAATCAATCTCAATTATCTTAAATTCTTCAATATATTTAATAAAAGTTTTTAAGGTAATCAAAGTCCGAAAGTTTTTTTATAATTGACCAAAGTTTTTGTTACGCTGCTAAGCTTACATATTAATAGAATATTAAGTATGCTGACGCACTAACTGGACCAGCCTATAATAATATTAAAATTAATATTTGAAAATACCTGTGCTATTTTGCTGAATAAGTGAAGGATTATAGAAATCCTGATCAATCAAAAAAAAGCCGAAAACACAACTGAAGCCAGTATTATGGCGCGGTTGTTCATGGGTGACGTTAAAATCTTACAATAGAGATGAATCGCCGTGATACCATTAAAAAAAAATAGATAAATTTTGAAATACAATATTTTATCATACCAGCTACGTTGAATAAAGAGCGAAAAACATCGAGTATAATTTTCTATCGATATATAAGCACGTTCGTATCACTAGCGTCCCTTTGCTAGTGGTGTGCGCTGAGCGGAACCGGCAAGATTTACTGTGCTATTAAAGCGAGCACAAATTGTGGGCATATTATATTAACTTATAACTTCTCTTTAAATTCTAACCCCTTTTCCGGAGTCGGATGTGACTGTCATAACCGTAGATTATCTGGTTAAAGGAATTATTCAAAAGTATTACTCTTTTTTCCTCCAAGCAAGTATCTTTTACCTTTTCGATACATTAGAACCTACAATTTTCCTCTACGAATGGTTACATATCTTTAAAAATATAGTTTATATATTTCTTATATCTTTTAAAGCTCATAATTGATCCCTGTATTGGAAAGGCTATAGGTTAAAAAAGTTCTATAGGCTTGCGTTTCTTACTACAGATACTAAATCCCGAACCAGAGTGATAGAATTTTTAAGTTAATTTAATTCAAATAAGCGTATAGCACTAAGTTAAAAATACATTTAAAGATTGTAAATTAATAAGTTAAGTAATTAATTAGTGAGTAATTAATTGGAAATGTTTTGCCCAGATGAGAACAGAGACTTCAACAGCCATTCGGAAGACGACGTAAAGAGACAAAGGAGCCATTATAACGGAGACCAAATATATTCTAATGTAAGTTGTTAATATAATATTTCCTCACATTCATTGATTTCTTAATAAATAATGGAAGCAAACGAGTAGAAGACTCCATACAGACTTGACATGCAGACTTGGTTATCCAAGGACTTGGATATGGACAATGGACTGATGTCCATCGCCCATGGACACTGAATACGTGAGCTTGAAGCAAGTTAACACATTAAAGCCCAACACCCATCATTTTACATTATTTTTACCATATTATGTATATATATGAATTAAATAGTAAAATTTTCATAAAATATTAATTAATGGCCTGTTGGACAAATTTCGACCAAAATCTATTTAATTTTATAGTTTAGGTATTTTTTGTATGTCATTGAAGTAATAGTGTATGTATCTTTTAAAATTTGAATAAGTTTTAAATGAAGTATATATTTATGAAATTATTTTCTATATAAATTTTCTTAATGTTGATAAATTAAAAATACGGATATGAAAATTTTCCTCATCGTCATCATCACCATCAGCCTATCAAGTCCACTGCTGGACATAGGCCTCCCATAAAAACACCCACCTGTTGCCCGCGACCTTCATGAGATCTTCATGAGGTCTTTCCATCGCGTGGCGGGATGTCCCACTCATTTTCTCATGTTATCTTAAGTATTAAAGACGTTTTTTAAAAGACTGATATGAAATATAAATCTCGCGTTCGTCAGCTCTGGTCATCATCAAAATGGAGCTTAAAAGACGAATATAAGCTGCTATCGGAGTTGGGCGGCAGTACGGGGTACTATGGTGAGCTGTTTGAAGCGCCGTATGAGCATCCTGCACATCCGCACTACGCGTCACACTCTGGTAAGTGTTAAACACTATGATTATTTTTCTTATTTTATAGAGGACAACGGGGCAGATGGGTCTCCTATATGGGATGAAAACACAGCCACCAATGATCAAACGCGTCACAGTCCGCTCATTGGTTGTGATGCCGGCTTTTTACGTCGCTTAAGCGGCACTTTTAAGGGCCGCTATTACTCACTCTGCTAAACACAGTCCAAGTACCGTTTTGAACTGAGTATTCAATGACTTTTAGAATTATACCTTCTTTGAAAATGATAGGCGATAGTTATCTTTTACCATAGAGGTGGCCTGCTTTGTTGGGACACAATTTTTTCTTAAGACAGTCGTGAGTAACTAAGTAATAGAATAAGATAAACAACTTATAAAAGACTAAGTTTTTTTTAATAACTTTTGTATTTTTTGTTGTTTAGTTTAGTTTTTGTTAACCTCAAAAATTCGCAATTGGGAAAAAGCCTGGAGATTCTGTCATACAAGCTTCAAGTCTAGTATTGACTCTCTCAAAAATATTTCCATATTTGATAAATTTGTTCATATAATAATTTAAAGATGATTTTTCCTTTTTGAGTGAAAATAAATAAATGATTTTAGCAATTGAATGTTACTTAGTTTCTGTATATAATACATATAATTGTAAACAGGTAATAAGACTCGTGTCACGAGCGACCACCATTTCGTCAAGTACCAATTTTTAAAACTACCGTCATTAAACCATTATTAGTCACGCCCTGAAAATTGTTGCGGCGACAAGACGCGTTCTACACTCCAAGATATAATATACACAACTATAAAAATAATATTCAATGAATATATTTGCTTGGTTGAATGTGATTTTTAGAACATAATCTATCAATAGATCAAATTATGTAAATTAAACAATGAAAACTGAAGATAATATTGAAAAATGCATTTAATTATTTTTTTAAGAAAACGACCAGCCTATCCAGGATAAGCGATCCTCCGGCCATGGACACCTCTATCATAAGAGAATCGGTTTGTTCCGTTGGCCGCTATGTCAATAAAAATCATTTAAAAATGATTTGATTTATATATATTCAATTAATAGCATTTACTAAGCTAATAATTCAGCTAAAAGGATGTATAGAATAGCTTTTAGTGGACTTAATCTGAAATAATAGACAGTAAAGCACATAACTGTTCCTAGATTCTTTGTTTGCGGTTGGATTGTTGACATTCAACGGCAGAGGTCGCGGATTCAATGTCGTTCTCACTTCCTCATTATTGTTTTTATTTAGCTACACATCCTAATTAATAGCCAATTAACATTTGAAATCACTTCTTAAAACATAAATTCTCTATATAAAAATTTAAATTTTAATAGTATTCGTAGATCCGAAAATATACAGTTTTTTTAAGCGTGAAAGCGAAAAAACTACCACATATTTTTTTATAATATAGCGGTCAATGGAGCAGGTGGGTCTCCTATATAGTATGAGAACACCTCCGCCTTTGGACAACCACGCAACATCCCGCCCATTGGTTGTGTTGCCGCCTTATTCGCCACTTAAGCGGAATTTTTAAGGGCCTCCGATATCCTCACTCACTCAGCGAAACATAGTACATGTGCCGTTTTGCGTTGAGTATTCTGTAAGCTCGTGGTATCACTTCGGACGAGCCAGCCCAATTTGAGCGTCCGCATATGCTTCAGCATGGCTCTCCCACGTGATAATGAAAACATAAATCTGTATGACGTTTTTGGAAAGTCAACAATAATAGGAACAAATAGAATTTAAAACTCCTTTCTTAATATCGGTTTAAATAGTACCTATCTCATACCTAGAAAGGAAGCGAATGAGTGTCTTGACCGCATCCTGAGAATTGATACACAGATACGACTTTGTAATGAGATCCGCTGCGATTTAATTACAAAGGTTTTATATGTAAGGTTTTCTATAAGTTTGTCTATGGACATGTATTCATACAGTCATAAACAGTTTGGTTGTCTATGGGGTATTTGAGAGTTGACTGAGGTGTTGGGCGGTATCGCAGAAACTATGTATTTTCAAAGTTTGAGGTATAAAAATTGGGGAATTAAAACATATATTGTTCAGTAATTTATAAAGTAAAGTGGTATAATTCAGAGAAATGTGATTAAAGAATTAAAGATTAAGAGAATTGTGATTTGTAGTGCGGTTTTCCATGGGTGGCGGTGGTCTCTTGCCATAGAGGAGACCCACCTGCTCTATTGCCCGCTATACTAAAAATATATACAGTAGACTCTCCTTATAAAGATATCTAATGAACAAGCCGTTTTCGACATTATAGACAGAAGCAAATGTTTTTCAAATAAAGTAGTATGTTAAACATATATTAAAACACTGTACATATACCATTATTATATTAGTATTTCCATATTTTACAACGTTATATTATATATAGTAATAAAGTTACTGTATTGTAAGATATGATTAGTGTAGGACCTATGTAGGCCGCGTTAATCTGTTAGGACTTTATGATCTCACACAGAGATTAGATTATTAATTTTTTTAAGAAATTTCTTTAAGCTAGTTTGATTTTTTATACCTTCTAATATTTTATTTTTAAACATACAACATGAAAATAAATACTATTGCACTTAAAAAAAATCGTTATATAGAGAGCAATATAATTATAGAAAGAGATAAAAAACATCGTTCTTATGGCAGAGATAAAAACAATAAATGTCATAGTTATAGGAAGAATCGTTTTAAAGAGAGTCTACTGTATGTATATTGAAGTTAATTTATCAAATATCTTCGGTCTTTCAACTTTATTCTACAATTAAGTGCTTTGAAGCTTTTAAACATTATAATACTGTAACGTTCTCACAGAACGAGGTGTAATATAACACTGGGAGTGTGGTTCTTACTATCAACTCATTATTTACACTTGTTTACGATCACACGAGAAAAAGGTCATTCCACAACGAATATCAGGTATTCAACTAGTTTCAACTTCTCGGGGGAGTTTAAACTACCTCTTATACCTACATCTACTTGTTTAATAATTTGAATAGACAGTGCTTTTGAAGAAAATTTGGGCGTAAAATCTAAAAGGCCTATTACTTTACAGCCATTGATTTATAATGTCTAACTTAAAGTTATACTCACAAAAGTAGGCTTTTATGCATCCTAAAAAAAGTAAGGATAGCTCTGAAAAATTATAAAAACTTAGTTATTATTTTCTTATTAAATCTAGTGTCTAAAAATAAATACTTTGGTCACGTACCAAAAAGTGTTCTAATGTTAATTAACTATAGTTTTTAATACTTTTTTGGGCTAGGCCGTATATTGTAAGCGCCCAAAACCTCGTTAGATGAATTGGTAAAAATAAAACAGTTTAGCGCCAGCCAGGCTAAATTGTTGGCAATTTATATCTCAATCAGCGAACCCGCTACCCATCTATCACCCACCTGCAAATATCCTGGCATTTCGCACCAATCAATTTGTATTTGATTCTATCGAATGTAAAATAGAAATCAACATAAATTTTTAATTATAAAATTAAGGAATTTAAATTATTTATAAATCTCTTAACTACTCAGTATGTCAATGTCAAAGATCTTTATTTAATACCGTGAGATATATCGTACCAGTGGGAGTGGCATGCTGAAGCATATGCGGACAAACAAATTGGGCTGGCTTGTCGGAAGTAATAACACGGGCTCACAGAATACTCAGCGTGAAATGGTAGTTGTACTTGAAACGATGCTTCTACTGTGTTTCGCTTGGCGAGTGAGCATATCGAAAGGCCTTGCAATTATGTCGCTTAAGCGCTATTAAATGTTGAAACATGGCGCGGTTGTCCATGTGTGACGGTATTTTCTTACCATATAGGAGACCCACCTGCTTTGTTATCCGCTATCATCATTTTTTCATTATTTCAGTCGTAGCACGTCCTCTATTTTCCCTTTGGTTCTCCAAACCTGTCGGAGGCAACCTGCATCCAGCGTCTTCCGGCTATCTTTATAAGGTCGTCTCTCCATGTTGTAGGTGGAGGTCCTACGCTGCGCTTGCTAGTCCATTGTCTCCACTCTAGTACTTTTCAGCGCCATCGTCCATCGGCTCTGCGTGCGACATGGCCTGCCCATTGCCACTTCAGTTTGCTAATTCAGCGGCCTATGTCAGTGACTTTAATTATTCGCTATACCATTAAAAATTACAGATATGTAGGAAACAAGAACCTAAGAAAACTTTTGAGTTTGTACAAAAACTAGGCGAATCATTCTTATATTGTTCACTTAGTTACTGAATTCAGATTTTATTCCAAATTCACAGGAGCGGCGAAGTTTTGGCATTTAAATGTCATGACCTCGAATGTTTCATATTTCACAGCTATTCCATTTTTACTCTGGATTTGTTTTGGAATAAGAATGCCTTTCTGTAGAAATTCCAGAGGTTGTTCCTAGGCTTAGTCTTTTTATCATTTTAGATACTCACACGGAATGTTTTTGAAGAATTTTATTTTAAGATCATTTAAAAATCAAAACATTCTCCCGACATAATAACTTTATGTAAGAAATCATTTGCGCCAAAACATAGGCAGTTTATAATGCGTATAATATTAAATTTAACGTATTTAATATTACTCAAGACTGTTATACTTTCTTATTAAAAAAACAATTCGGAATGCTTGTCTGAAAGTACATAGACTTTTAAGACGGTTGCTTAAAACCATGTAAATTCCCCTATGAGAGAGTTATACTTAAGCATATATTGGCGTTCTAATGGGGCTGGATCGTCCGTATTGATACCACGGCTGGCAAACACTGAGAAATACTTAAGTGAACCAAGTTTAGCTTGTCGCTAAAATACCGTCAGCACATCTTTTCCTTTGTCTTACCATCAGAGTCTGCCTGCCCCGTTGCCTGTTAGATAATAAACAGTAACATTTTTTATTATTTTAAAGCAGACGGGTCTTCTATAGTAAGAGATCAACTTCGCTTATGGACAACCGCACCTCAGCCGCGCAACTTCAAGGGCCTCGACATTCTCACTCAATCAGCGAAACAGTACAAGTTTATTCACGCTGGTATTCTGTAAGCTCGTGGTTCTATTCGAACGTGCCGGCCCAACTACTGCGTCAGAATATTTCAGGATATTCAGTATGAAGCGGTGCTTGTACTGTCTCGCTGTGTGTGGATATCGAAGGCCCTTGAAATTATGCCGCTTAAGTGGCGTAATAAGTTGGCATCACTACCAAAGCGCGGACTGTGGTGCGATTGTCCATCAGGGGTATTTTCTTATTACAAAGGAGAACCTACCTGCTCCGTTGTCCACTACAACTACCATAAAAAAATGTATATTATGTATAAATGCCTATACAATCAAAAACGGGTGAACTCTTCAGCAATAAAAAGCGAATTAAATAAAAAAGCGAGTGAAGTATGGTTATAATGGCCGCAGCTCGCCGATTGCTGGTTCAATTGTCGTTTTTTGCGCAATCGCAATAGTTATAAATCTATCACATGTGATACATCGCTTCCCGATTATTTCGCGTTGAAATATGTACGATTATGACAATGAATTATGAATATTGCACAGAAAGTGTCGTGAAAATGGCTGCGCTGTTGTGGGAAAACGTTGCTATTTTTATTTTTCCTTATAGTATAGCGGACAACGGAGCAGGTGGGTCTCCTCTATGGTAAGAGAACATCGCCGCCCAATGACAACCGCGGCACAGTCCGACCACTGATTGTGTTGCCTTTTTATACTACTTAAGCGGCATTTTTAAGGGCCTCTGATGTCCTCACTCATTCTGCGAAACACAGTATGTGTATCGTTTCACGCTGAGTATTCTGTGAGCCATTGGCATCACTTTAGACGAGCCTACCCAATTAGTGCGCCAACATATGCTTCAGCATGGCTCTCCGATGGGTGCGAATATATTTGAAAGCAATAAAAAAATTACACTATTTGATGCACTTGTATGTCTCACCAATAATGGTGATTCTCAAATATAAGAAATATTTCAAAGTACTTTTTCTACAAGTTTACACACATATTCTCACATATTTAACATGACGTCAGTACTTTGAATTGGTGTTTTGTTTATAGTAATGGTTGATATATGAATTCCAGCAGCGACGAATGACTCGACGGGTTCGGCGGCGGGGCCGGGCGAGCCTCCGTCAGCCGCGGGCAGCCCCGACGCGGCCGCCCTAGTCGTCTTGCAGCCGCCCGCCCCGCCTTACCCGCCCTACGCGCACTATGACGGTGAGTGTTACATCCTTTGACATAAGCTAAGTTTTACATGGAATTACTGCTTTATTTATTTGAATTGTATTTTCATATTCCCTAGATATGTATGTATTATATTATTTATATATTGAAACTTGCAGGGAACATATTACTAAATTAGTTACTAATAAATTAATTTTGAGAGCTTCGAAGCTTAATGGTTTTAAAAGTGTACCATGAAGTGAGAGGTATCGGGTTTGAGACCCGGTCCGGAAAATTATAATTTAATTTATAATTTATTCGGTCTATGGAAGGGCTTGACAGTGGCCCGGCGAGTGCCTAAATGCTGTGGCACCCGTGGGAGAGCCAAGCTGAAGCATTAGCTGGCGCACTAATTGGGCCAGCTCGTCCGAAGTTCCACCACGAGTACTCAATGCGTAACGGTATTTGTACTGTGTTTCGCAGAGTGAGTGAGGATTTCGGATTCCTTTAAAAGTCCGCTGAAGCGGCGTAAAAAGCCAATAAAAGGCAAAAAAACCAATGTGCGGACTGTGGCGCAATCGTTCATGGGCGACAGTGTTCTCTTACCATATAGGAGACCCACCTGCTCCGTTGTCTGCTATAGAATAAAAAAAATAAGTCAACAACATTAAATAACTGTAAAACTATAACGTCTTTAGAAATGGCATTAAAAGATTCTTAGAATTGCAAAATAAATTCATAATAAATCAATGATATGATGTACTTCCATTAAAATTGTTATTAATATAAGTTAAAAGATCAAGAACCTCAGCCTCAATGTAGAACTTATATCATGGATAAATTTTATTTAAAATAAAATTCCAATTTAAAAAATAGTAATTAATCATAAATTTTGTTTAAAACATCTGTTTCTTAAATTGTTCTATCTCGTTTTCGCAACATCAAAAGCTCATCAACGAGACTGTGACAGAATTTATGACAACGTATCAAGTAAAGCGATATTTGTGTATTTTGTATGTATTTATCGCCGAATTTTTCTAATTTTCAAATTTTAGGAGCTTATACACGATGTTAAATAGATTTGAATTTGTATGAAATTACATGTAAGTTTATTTTACATATAATTTCATACAAATTTTTGTATGTTTATTTTACATATAATTTCATACAAAGTTTTACTTGAATCAAACCCTTTAATATTGTGACTCTTTTGCAATCCTGAATTTGTTATTGCAAAAACGAGACAGAACTATAAGAAAATAGCTGTATCGAGCAAGATAAGTACCAAAACCATTTGAGGGCATGTCCAATAAACACATCCCTTCAACAAAGACCGCAACATAATCTCATCAGCCCACATCAATTAACCCACCACGCCCCGCATCCGAAATATAATATTTATACACGTAACAAGTCCCAGAATGTCCCGGTTCGTTAGCCGCGTAGACAAAGCCGTATGATTTTCCCCTTGAAAATTATTTGCATACACCCGAATGAGCTATTAAACACCCGCCCCCACCAGCAGATTGCGGTGTGCCAAACGCCGCCACTCGCGCGCGATTCTCGGCCTTATTGTATAGTAGCACGGCTGAGTTTCCGTTAAGCGCTGTATCAAAGAGCGGGGCCGGAAAATTAGATTTCCTCAGAGTGCTCCAGTAGTGCTCGAGTGAAGCCACTTTTTGTGATTTCTGTTGTCGCTTAATTCTTTCATTGTTTTTGTGAATCGTAAATGAGTTCAAACGGCTCTTGTGGACTTTTTATCTCCGCAATTAAATGATGATTTAAGAGGGCATAATTAGGTTATATTTATTATAACCTAAACTAAAAAAAAATCAAGAAAATAGGTACACAGAGTAATTATGAACTGTTATTGAGCTTTATATCATTTTTAATTCGATATTTTTTTAAATTGTTTTAATAGGTCTACCACGAAGCGAGAGGTATCGGGTTCGAAACCCGGTCAAGTATAATAATGGCCGGCAACTCTACCATACGCGGACTGTGGCGCGGTTGCCCACGGGCGGCGGTGTTCGCTTAGCATATAGGAGGCCCACCTATAGACCTATTCGCTACGAGGCTTGCAAAATTATATAAAATATAAATTGAATCATTAAAAATCCTAAAAATGTCTTTGCCCTTCCAGGAACGGCGACCCTAGCCAGCGAATACGCCTACGCAGCTCCCTACTCCCAATACTCACCGTATGGAGGGCCCTACTCACATTCAGCCGCCACAGGACTGCTTTCCAAGTGGTAAGTCATACATACAGCTAATTCTTAATGCTTTTTATGGTATAGCGGACAACAGAGCAGATGGGTCTCCTGTATGGTAAGAGTACACAGCAGCGCCGCCCTTAACCAACAGCACCAGATTCTGTGCCTGCTGTGTTGCTGACTATTAACGCCGCTAAAGCGGCATAATTTCAAGAGCCTCCGATATCCTTACTCAGTCAGCGAAACACAAGTACTGTTTCACGCTGAACAGTCTGTGAGTCCGTCACTTCGAATGACATGGCAAAATTGGTGAGTCGGTGTTGATTTTGGAAGGCTTTAACCATGGATACAATAGTATCAAAACACTCGCCCAGCCGCTGTCCAAAGACCGAATAAATTATATTTTTTAGTTTGGATCGGGATTTACGAGTTATTTATTGGAGCGGGTAGATTGCGTACCGGTCAGGACGACGTCTGCCGAGACCACTAGTGTTAATATGATTTCTGCTATTCCTTAAAAGCCTACAAATAACACGCGACTCCTAAGTACATACCTTATTCAGTTAATTACGTCGGGTTAACCGACACGCACCTCCAAAGTGGCGTAGCATTTAGCGCTGGATAAATGAGGGTATGCGAGAGATAAATCCAGCTATTTTATCACGGGCAGGTGATAGAGGTGCGCTCTTGGGATGTATGTTGGCGCCCGTGGTTTTTCCGATCGTTAACACTGAATTTATTGCTTGATAACTTTTTTAAATTCCAGTACAGATTATAAATACCTAAGCACTGTTGTCTATGAGTATTTTTTATAGTATAGCAGACAACACAGCAGGTGTGTCTCCTATATAGTAAGAGAACCCCGCCGCCCATGTACAACCGCGCCACAGTCCGCGCATTGGTTGTGTTTCGGGTTTTTTCGTCGCTTAAGCGGCATTTATAAAGCCCTCTGATATCCTCTATATATTTATTTATCTTTGAATAGCTTCATTTTCAACAATACTCGTAGTTAAAGGGTAAAAAATTTAATTCAACTAAGTTTGACTGTTCTCAGATCTAAACGTATTTATAAATAATCTATAATTGTATTGAGATGGTACTTAAGTGGCTATGTATAAAGAGTTATGATTGTGAATTTTAAATATTTGCTATTACAAATAAATTAATTAACAATTTATAAAAGCACTTAAACAATAACTGTAGGGTTTGAAGCTTATACTCTAATTTTATACGATTTAGTTTACATAGATTCTAGATTTTTCAAGTTTCAGTTCATAATGCGCCCAAAAGAATATCCTAAACATTCTGTCACTCTTTCGCTGAGTGTGTTTGTTAATTTGAATACGAGACTAAGCACTTGAAGAACATATTTAATCAAAAGTTTGAATTTTTCTCAAACCTTATATTTTAATTTCATTAAACTTCACTACATAAAACATTTGATTACGTTGAAGTGATGCAGTGATCACATCCCATTACACGAGTGACACTAACTAATCCAGGCATTAAATCCAAGAGTGCAGTGTAAAAAAACAATGGGGCGGCACATTTGTCGCTCCCTTATCCCTCCCCAGGGAGCATAACAAAAGGGCTGGGTCTCGGGAGAGTTGCAACTTATAGCGTTCGATTTAAGTGATTCTATTGCTTTTAAAGTTTTCAAGTCGGGGCCTCGCCCGCCTCCGAGGGGATTCATTTGTAAGCCGGGAATTGATGTAGTCGATTTTGATTTTTTATAAAGCCAGTGTAGTGCTGATAGCGCCGGGTATATGAACATATTTCCACCCCCGACGAGAGGTGCTAATGTACCCATTTAGATTATCAACAAAATTCATTTTAAATTGAGAGCCTCGTAGCAAGGTGGTGTCTACCATGTAGTGAGAGGTATCGGGTTCGAATCCCGGTCCGGACGATTATAATTTAATTTTTAATTTATTCGGTCTCTGTCTTAATACTGTCGCACCACTGGGAGAGCCAATCTGAAGCATTTGCTGACGTACAAATTGGGCCGGCTCGTCAAAAGTGATACCACGGGCTCGCAGAATACTCAGCGTAAAACGGTACCTTGTACTGTGTTTCGTAGAATGAGTGAGGAATAGGAGGCTCTTAAAAGTGCCACTTAAGCGGCGTAAAAAACCAGCAACACAGCAAATGCGCGGATTGTGGCACGGTTGTTTATGGGCGGTGGTGTTCTTTTACCATATAGGAGATCCACCAGCCCTGATGCCCGCTTTACTTTAACAAAAATCATTAATTGTCAACTGACCTGTAGAAATTAAAAGTAGGTTTATTAATTCGCTGTTTATTTTTTAATTTTACATAAGGCATTTTTTATGGCAGGCGCTGAAAAATGGCGCTCAGCCACTTGTATACATAATTTATGTGTATCAAGTTGTTTTGAATAAATAAATATTTTTTACTTTTTTTTCTAGATACCAACGGACGCCGTGCGAGCAGTAGCTGTCGGCGAGCCACAACGAAACAAAGTGATACGGACACTATTTATGTTATTGTGACAATTTTAGTTAATTAAAACCTTTATTCATTCCTTTAAAAACTCATTTATAGACAAATAATGTGTACAATTCATTTTTATTAGTTTATTAATATTATTTAAACGCACCGTCTATGGGAGCGGTGGGGCTTGACGAGGATCATACTCAAAAAGTTTGAATAATTATCAATTTGTTTCTGGATAAAACGTTTTAGAACACACAATATTAGTTTTGAAAAGTTTTCACAGGAATTTTCACCTATTTTTTAGAAATTTAAACGATTTTCCCCGCTGTTCTGATAAACTGGGCGATAGCTTCTGTTGCTTTGCAGTGTCTATAGATTTAAATTATACTCATTATTTTAAGTAAATCGATGTACGAGAGCCAAAGTCGCGAATCATTTTAATTTCGTTTACCTCAATGTCTTCAGAGCTGTCCAGCACAAGAATATAAGTTTAACTTATTTTATAAATGTTATACTTTCCTTTTGTAATTGGCTAGGAGAGTTGTATGATACGTTTTTTATACATACACGGTGATTTTAAAGTCTTTCTGGACACGAAGAATTTATGCTCATAGTTAGAAATTAAAATAGTTAATTTTTTAACCGATCACAAATAGAAAGTCACAAGATTTGTGTATTTTTTTAAGTATAGCGAACAACGGAGCAGGTAGATTGGTATGGTTAGAGAATATCGCCGCCCATGGACAACGACGCCACAGTCCGCGCATTGGTTGTGTTGCCGCATTTTTACGCCACTTAAACGGCATTTTTAAGAGCCTCTGAAAAAATATTATAAAAATTGTACTAACTGGCTGGGTCGACATTTCTAAACACATCAGCTTATTATATCATGGCAATTAATTATGTAATTATAATTTTTAGAGCATTATAAAATTCGTTTAGTTTTTTTTTCAAAAATAATGTTTAATGTAAACTTATTTTTGGAAAATTCAAATATTTTT
>DWCF01001876.1:0-27162 GCA_018230265.1 Delias oraia | reverse complement strand
CGACGGCTCAAGCCGAGGTTCGTGTCTCGCAGGAGGCGCCCTTGGGCCCGTCGCGGTCGTAAAACTAATCTCTCGGCCCAAAGTTCGCGAGAAGCTGTAGAGGCCTATGCCGACAGCGGTAGTCATTTCAAAAAAAAAAAAAAACGGTTTTTCAAAGGCGGCGGTGTTTTCTTACTATATTGGAGACCTGCTACGTTGTCCGCTATAGAATAAAAAAAAATCTATAAAATATCGTAATAATATGTAAATAATATTGAGATTAAAATGCTAAAAAATGTACTATTTGTCTAAGTTACGGTGAGTATAATGTAACATCTCCGAATCTCATCTCTCGACTAATGCGAAACCTACATCTTGCGGCATTAAGTATAGTGAAACTCGCAATTAGTTAAAGATATCGTGTATAATTAAGATGCTAGAGAAATACTATAATAATATTACAACTAAGAATTTTCAACAACGGTATTATAATGGTAGTTTTGTTATGCACGCTTCGTTGTTTTTACCTATGTAAAAAATACAATCTCTTAATAAATAGTACAAATAAAAAAAATGTTTTTTGAAATGTCATTAGCCTTGGACTAATCTTCAAGACATTTTTTTAAATTCAACAAAAACAAACATAAACCAAAGACAACGGAGCAGGTGGGTCTCCCATATGGTAAGAGAACAACGTCGCTCATGGACAACCGCGCCACTGTCCGCTCACTGGTTGTGTTGCCGGCTTTATACGCCACTTAAGCGGCATTTTTATGGGCCTCTGATATCCTCACTTACTCAGCGAAATACTGTAGAAGCAACGTTTCAAGTACAACAACCATTCACGCTGAGTATTTTCGGAGTCCGTATTAACACTTTAGACGAGCCGGCCTAACATACGTCCACATATGCTTCCCACGGTTGTAAATCGGGTCCATTTGAGATATTACAGGCCAGTTGCACTCTATATAATCACGTAAATATTTTTATAAATTTTTCACAACTGTACAAAATATTGCAATAAGTGAAATTATTAAAAAACTAAACAATAAAAAGATGTGACGCAAAAATCTTGATTATATTTTAATTGAATTCGACGCAGCTATCGATGTTTTTTCACTTAATATTTTCCCTGTTAAAGGTCCCAAAAGACGATTACATAAACAGGATTCAACCGCGACCTTAATGCGTCTAATAAAGTTTTACGAGGAACCCTTGGAAACGCGAACGTTTCGGGCGAGAATGCTTTTATCTTCTCTGTTTTACTGATTGTTTCGTTTTTCCTAAGAAATAACAACGTTACTTTAACGCTATTATGAAATTTAATAATTGACCGTTACGCCTCGTTAGTGGTCATGTTTTGAGGAGTTCTCGTTGCTGCGCATTTAATTGCAAGTATAATTTTTAGTGTAGAGTAACAATTTAATGCTTTTCCTAAAGCAAGACTAGAAAATTTCTAACAAAACGCATAAAGTAACGCAAGTATAAGTTTTCTTGTAATATATTATATATTTTGATAAATAGGAATTTTTATAGTCTACAATATGTACACAAGTAAATTGCTTAGTAATTAATATATTTTTACACAGTTCTGAACACAACGGATCAGAAACACACCAAGATCTTTTTAAAATCAACAAAATCTAGGATTTTTTGTCTATGAAGTAGTCTGATATATCTCAGTGCCTTAAGACAAAAATCTTTAACCAGTGTGTGTTAGTAATGACTTACGGTCCGGATACGTGCTCTCTCACCATCTGCCTCATCTCACAGCTCAAGGTCGCTAAGCGAGATATGGAAAGGGCTATGCTCGGAGTTTCGCTACGTGATCGAATCAGAAATGAGGAGATCCGTAGACGAACTAAAATTACCGACATAGCCCGCCAAATTAGCAAGCTAAAGTGGCAATGGGCAGGCCACATCGCACGTAGAGCAGGTGGCCGATGGGGCCGAAAAGTGTTAGAGTGGAGACCACGAACCGGCAACCGCAGCGTGGGACTTCCACTCACAAGGTGGTCAGACGACCTTATAAAGGTCGCCAGAAGACGCTGGATGTAGGTCGTTTCCGACAGAAATTAACGGCCTATGTCCAGCAGTGGACGTTTTAAGACTGAAATAATGATGAATGATGATGAAATAGTCCTTGTAACATAATACGCCAATTCAAAAGATAGAATTTCAGGATACTTTTTGAGTATTTTAATTTTTATCTTACATTTTGGTTTTAAATAACTACAATTCATGTAAAATTACCTGCTCGCGTATCTTAATAAACTACTATGTATTTAAGTAGGTTTCAATACACATTGTATTGTATAAATTGCAGCAGATATCGTTTTGTCACGAACGGTATTAAACCGTTCATTCCTCAATGAAAGGTCATTAGAAATCACTTCTTGGCTCAGTCCAATACTGACAGTGATGTATGGCATTTCTTACTGACATCTTTTTATTAAGTTTCATGAAACAGAAC
This sequence comes from Delias oraia, assembly GCA_018230265.1. Taxonomy (NCBI): domain Eukaryota; kingdom Metazoa; phylum Arthropoda; class Insecta; order Lepidoptera; family Pieridae; genus Delias; species Delias oraia. The sequence goes on along the minus strand of DWCF01001876.1, from coordinate 24,710 downwards.
GACAGCTACGCTATGTTATTGCATATTTGAATAACCTATAAATGTAGAATTATATTTAAATAATAGAGATTCTATAGTTAAATTTCAATGGCATAAGAACATTACATCGATGCACAGGCTTTCTAAAGAAAGAACATCAGTCTCATTAAATAGATAATTGATGAATTATATCTTCCTCATAATCTAAAATCGTTAATAAATAAACTTATAATTTAAATAACAATAATTCTATTGTTATTTAAATTATAAGTTTATTTATGTACATATAAAATCCCAACTATTTATTTTTTAATTTATTATACTCTACTTACAAAAACTAGGAAATAAAACGTTTCACGGGATAACATCTAAGTGGTTGAGGTTCCTATTACTTTTTTCATTCAGTCCATGTTTTCTTTACTTTGCGTTTGTTTTATTTAAATTAGATATGCCATCTTACAAGCTCTAGTTTTGATTAAATATTATACGAATCATGAAAATCAAGAAGCATGAAATGCTAATACAATTCGTCGAATCTTTAGTTATTTTATTCTATAGTGGACAATGAAGCACCTGTGTCTGCTACATGGTAAGAGAACATCGCTGCCCATTAACAACCGCGCCACAGTCCGTGCATTGGTTGTGTTGCCGGCTTTTTACACCGCTTAAGCAGCACTTTTAAGGACCTCCTATATCCTCACTCACTCTACGAAACACAATACAAGTACCATTTCAAGCTGAGTATTCTGTGATCCCATGGTATCACTTCGGATGAGGCGGCCGAATTAGTGAGTCAGTATGGATCTCAAGAAACTACAACTCTCAAATCACCTGCCACGCTGTCAAACACATCCGTATTTATTAAAACAAGTATTTAACGATTATGGCCTGGAATTGTGGAATTAATGCAATAAATCAACGTCGGAACATGTTTACGAGCTAACAGAGTTAATTCCTGTATGACATGACGTTTATATTCGTGAATAATTGTTGATTGCATACGTCGGTCTCTAACTCTTAGAACGGAAGTAATATTATATATTTGTTCCTCACTATTCTCTACGTAGAATACGATAAACTTAATTTCAGTCATAAAAATCTACGAAATAAACTAAACTAAGTTGTCTTCTTACAAATTTAATCAATTCGTAATTAAAATAAGAGAGAACATTTTCAATGTCTTTTGAAATGTCTTTAAAAATTATAAATTACACGATTAATGAAAACGGTTAAAAGAACGGGAATATTTCTTATTCCCTCAGGGATTGAAAGCTGGAGTAAAACGCTACAGGCAACTGAATGTTTTGGAGTTAAATTATAACTAACACAAATACATTTTTTTAATAAACCAATTGAAATTTAATATGAAATAATTAATGGGAATACTTTTGGAAACATTTTAATACAACTATATGTATTACAGTATTAATAAGTCGTTAATAAATTAAAACTACGTTTTTAATTACAAATTAAGGTAAGTGATAAAATTTCTAATCATAATTTTATATTACAAGTTTCATCATAAATTTAACTTTATAAAGCCAAAGTATTTTATGGTTAGTATAATAGAAGGAAACTCCAAATTGAGATCATTTAATGATGATTTTATTACATTTATTTTATATCGAGCAACTTTAAAACATTTTACCATTATGTGGCAAATATTTATCTGTAAATAAACATTACAGTTTAATACATATACCAGTGAAACAGCTAATATTTTGACTCAACTACATCTGATCTAATTGGCAATAGAAACTCTATAATAACGTCTTTAATATGGAGACTTGTGATCCTGTTTCCATGTATTATACTACATATTTACATTTCAGAAACAATCGCCAGAAGAAATCGACTTCATAAAACTTATATTCACAACTAAAACACTATCATTCAAAGAAACATCTCTCAAGTATATCCTCAAAACTTGGATGGCACAGCTTTCGAGTGTTTTCTCAATTTCAGTTTGCAACAAAATCAGTTTATTCTCCACTGACAAATTACATTGAAGTAAAAAAATATCTTGTTTTAAAGGCAGTATTTTCAATAAAATATATATTAAATTACAATTTTCTCCGCTTTCATACTTAAAGTGATCACGGGATTTTAGAGTATTCTGGACGGTGATGACGCTGTGTATTTTTTTTGTTTTTAAGCTAAGAACCTAAAAAAACGATCAACTGAAACATCTCTTGAATACTTTGTTATTGTTTAAGTTGAACAACTAGTTTAAAATACATATGGTATTTGAGTTACTAAACAGATTTTTTATTGAAATCACATGCGATAGAGATGAATCTTAAATACATCGTTTTTTATGGAAATGCTGGCATATGAGCAGGAGGCTCACCTAGGATAATCGGTTTATTCGTCCATGAACACCCCTAATCCTTGCAAAGCCGCGGGTGTGTTGCCGACATTTAAGAAATTTAAGGAATAGGTATGATGTTTTTATTGAAGGTACCCAATTCGTATTGGTTTATTTTTATATTCTATAGCGGAAAACCTAGCAGGTAGGTCTCCTATATGGTAAGATAACACCACTGTCATGGACAACCGCGCCACAGTTCTTTCATTAGTTGTTTTACCGACTTTTTGATGTAACTTAAGCGGCATTTTTAAGGGACTCCGATATCCTCAGTCATGCAGAGCAACATATATAGTAGAAGTACCGTTTCAAATACAACTACCGATTTGCGCTGAGTATTCTGTGAGCTCAATTAGTGCGTCCGCATATACTGCAGCATATTATGATGTCATCTTTTGTAAGTGGTTCACCGCTCATAGACACCTCTAGCCTGAACAGGACCGCAAATGCGTTGCCGGCCTTACAAGGATAGCTACCTTTTGAACTATCTTTTAGAAGGTTCCCAAATAGTGTTATATACATTTTCAGGCAACTGAAATTGTAATGTTACATATTAATAAGTAAATATTTTGACAAATAAAGTTCAACAACAGTACAAATTGAGAGTAAAAGTTAACCATGATTTGCTGATAAAAATTAGGCGATCAGAAATACTAGAAAACTATATTTTTCGTGTACGTTTTCGTTATCGTCGCAATTTACTTGTGACGTATACAGTGCGACGTACGGCGTGTTTCAATTACGTAGCCCGTTCACCGGACGTCATTATTTCCTGAACATGCTAGCTAGAACCATTGCGCACTCTCTTACCGAATCTTAATGGATAACAATTTTGTTTTGATATTCACCATAATTCGTGTTACTATTTGTAAATGGCCAATTTTAAAATCAAAATTTTATCAATAATTGGTCATAATAATATGGTTTTGTTTGACAAATAGGCATGGCCTACTGTCACTCTAGTGACAAACACAGATAAGTAGCACTAAATAAACACACGCGCTGTCTAAAATCATTTATTATCTGTGCCTTAAATTTGTCTATATTTTGAGGTGCATTTCCTAAATACTTATATTTTGTGTATATGTTTGTCTTTAATTTAAATGTTGGTTCTTACTTATAATTTGTATCTCCTTTTGAACTCTATTTTATATTATCGCTACCAATAATGTAAGTCTCTGTCATTATTTTAATAGTATAGTATACAACCGAGCTGGTAGCTCTCTTATATGCTAAGAGAACATCGTCGCCCATGGACGACGGAGATGTAAAAAGTTTTTAAAATATTAATTTGCTAAATTTCTTCGTTTTGATAGAATTTATAGTACATATATATTTTTGTACAAAATACTTGCTGATGTGTAAACAGGTATACCTATAAATATAGGCGCAGGGGTAACCATGTGCAGCATTTCAATTACAGAGAGGAAGTCATTATTTCCGGCGGTGTGCCTTGCCTCCTACGCCATTCGGCGTTGCTTCGCTGACCTCTGATTTCAAATTCAGAAAAGGGACCAATTATAATGCAAACTTTGGCATAGCCCTTTGTAATTGAAGGCTGGACATAGTCTCCAGTTGAAATTGCTTTTTATTGAATCCTGCGCTTTTGGTTCAGCCTCTATAAAATTATTTTATGATAGTTTATTATAAGGAACGATCTTTAACAAAGATCAGTACCATGATTCTCATCGATCGACTATTAAAGGAACTTGTTGATGTGAATTTCCATGCATAATATCTTGTGTAGAAATTATTCAAATTGTGTACTAATTTAATACATATTTTTAAAATATCTAATAATAATGAGTAATTATTTAGGTTCACAAAATCCATTTTAAATGACGAAGTGTTTATTTTTTATATTATGTCAAAATAAGCTCTCTATTCGACCACTAGATGATATATATGCCTAGTTTTTATAATGGCAGTTGGAGAGAAACAAAAGCACCCCTGCTAACGCTCACATATCGTATTGTCTCTTAAAATTCGATGCTCATTAAAACTGGGTATTCGAAACTGAAATATTGTGAATAAATTCTGCCCGAGTTTAATCCAGAATATTGCCTGAAGCGTTAATAAAACTCAGAAATCATTCAGGTGGCTGGTAAAAAACATTATTTTATCAAAAGCAATTTTATAACAAGTAACATAACTTCACAAGTAAATTTTTTTTTCTCATATATATTAATTACTTAAACCTAATGTATTATTTCATAGTTATGTTAATATTATTATATTATACAAGAAATTTATTCAATTAATGATTATGCAGTAAATTTATCTTTCTTGTATCTTTTCTTTTGAAAAAATATGACAATATCCACTATAAGACTTACATTGAACACTTTTTCTTTTGAGATTTGTCCAATGTTAATTTTTGTTTTAAATATATCTGGAATCCGAACCGTTAGATTTTCACAAATATGCCGGATTTTATTTTATTTGTAAACGATGTTATTAATTTAGAAATTAGAAACTAGCAAATGTTTAAGTACAGTAAAATTTTTGGTAAGAGCATAACTAGCCGAGTTTGGAATGTCGAGGTAGAAATGAAGAATATTAAGCTTAAGAAAAAACAGTCGTGAACAAACTTTGACGAAAGACATTTTGTCACCTGGTATTGTACTAAATCGAATTTAAAGAAATATGCTTATAATTTAAACCAAAACTGTAAATCCCATTTTAACATCTTACTAGTAGTACCAACAACGTCATACACCATATATATATTTTACTATTTTCTGGTAATATTATTACTCAAGCCCTTTACTGAATGTATTTTATAGTCTCAATGTGGCGCTAAACATAGAATTCTCTTTGTACTTTTACACGTTGCTCGTTAAATATTTTAACTTGAACGAACAGCGTTTAGTAAACCACGGGTAATATTCTCGGCGTTTGTATCATTATCTCTATGTAAAAATTTAACTATCGTTTCAGACTCCAAAATAATATTTGTGAAGTTTTTTACTAGCGACTCTTTCTGAAACCTATTTTTTTAAATACATAATAACTCATTTCAAACCGAATTAGATATAAATATATTTACCACACATAATTGTTTTAAAACATATTTTAATAGTTAAGTTTTAATTAGTGTTCATACAAATTTCTTATTTCTATTCAAATGCGACTTTCATGGGCTAACAAAAAGAATTTAAAAACTGCACCTTACATAATTAAATAAATATTTTCATGAAAACTTATAGCAAATAAAACTTAAGCTTTATATAGCTTTCCCATAATATAAAATATCTTTGAATTGCAGCTCATTGCCATATAGAATAAGTTTAATATAAAATTTTAATGAAAAGGTAGATTACTTAATAAGAGTAAACTTGAGCACATAAAATGAATGTAAAGGTTACAGTATCAAAGAGCTCAGGAAACGTTGATGAGGCTGGGACGCGGATTCAGCGTGCAGCTATGCTCAGATTATCTTTTTCATCTTCCTGGCATTTCGTTACCTTTAATGAAATCCACTCAAAGGAAAGAAAGAATTTAATTTAAGACGAATCAGAAAATATTCAGCTGCCGCTTGGTAGTTATAAATCATTTGAATGCTAATAAATTCCACTAGCCTAAGACCCCAGGTGCGAAATTTTTCCAGCTCCGTCATTATTACCTTAAAAATGTTTAAATTATTATACTTGAAACTCTTTCAATTATGCTTTGAAGATTAAAGGATTTTAATTAAGTTTCGTTTTCGATTTTCCGTCAACTAACAGGTTATATTTTTTATGTAAATTGGCATGCAAATGAGCAGGAGACTCCCCTGCGCAAAGTGGTTATCCGCCCATTGATACTTCTAACCCTTGCTGGTCTGTAGGTTTAAGTAGTACTAAAAAAAAATTATGAAAAAAAAATATAAACCAATTTCAAAGAAAAGTTTCTATACAACTTGTGAAATATATTTTTTCCTTTTTATGAACATACATACACAAAGTATTCTAATATGATTAATTATTTTGCTTTTAAATTATGTATATTGCCAGTAAAAGTATTGTCTATTCCATGTTTTAACCTCAATCTTAAGTAAAATTTATATAAAAGCTATCTATGTAATAATATTATTAAAATTGTAATGAAGGCGTGTAATTTAAGGTTGCCAAGGAATAACGAGCAGTAATTAAGGTAGTCATAGCATTAAGTAATAAAGTGGTGTGCACCATGCTCGTGGTAGGTGCATCCAGCGCAGCCTCCGTACTGATAGCTTTAGTTCATCGCGACATTTGAACGCGAATGCCCGTGTAGACCTTACGCAGACTACGTAACGGCGTAGAGCGCGCGTAGCGTTGTTTAAATTTCGACCAAGTTAAGACATACAAAGAAATAGTGAAGTGAAATTTTGTATTCAAACGGATGCGACTGAATCATCGGTTAGTTAATATTTTATTATTCAATGTTTTCTTATTTAATATCGATTAATCGTAATATATTAATATATAGAATTTGTATTTCAATATTTAAACCAATTTTTTTAACTATGTATTATACATATAATTTTGTCATTGTATTTAACATTTTGAATAATTATTTTTCTTTAATAAAAGTTTAATAGGATAAATCTTTTTAAACATTAACATTTAAAAGCCTTATTAGAATAATTTAATTTTTAAGATATCTTTTTCTATTTTTATGATTCAAGTCTAACAGTATTATTAGTAAAGTAGACTCATTTGTATTTTTATTTGACTAACCTTTATTACAATTGCTTACAGTATCCAACCCATAAATGACCATTTCTGTTGATTTTTTCAAAAATATATTTTACGCTTAGAATGAGCACAAATAGAAATATTTATATTACCTTAAGCCAACAAAAATAATATCGTTTGATGCTTTGAAGAAACAACGAACATATTACTTTGCACTTATTACATTAGTACAAAGTAATATGTTCGAGTTTCTTCTTTCAGAAAAATCTGTTTATTTCTTTACCGTAAAATGGAAAAATCATTTATTGTAATAAAACATTCTCACTAATTGTAAAATTAGCAAGATTACTATCCTATTCTGTATACAGACAGCTATAATAATGAAAAATAGGCTTTCGTTATTGGGATCAGAATGAATTTTTGTTATTCCTTTGTTATGTTTTTTTAAGCCTAAAAGCTCATCATAAGATTCGGAGAGAATAAGATGTTTTTTGTATAAAGGAATAACGCTTTCTCAAGTTTGTCACACGATATTTCGCTAAAACTATTAATAATCTTAACTCCTTGACTTCATAACACTTCTTTTCGACGATTTGCTTTAGCAAAATTTACAGGATCCATCAAATATTTAACTATAATAATTAAGTTTTAGTCGATAAAAACAAAAAGTCTCTATTTTTCTGTACTTTAAGTGTACATATATTAGGAATTGGTTTTGGATCCGTTAAAGTGGCGTAAAAAGGCAATAAAACCAAATCTATAAATAAATAAAAATACAAACAAAATTGCAGACTATGGCACGATTGTTCCTGGGCAGTAGTGGTCTTTTACCATAGAGGAGAACCAACTACTTTGTTGCTGGCTATGTCTATATATATAAAACGTATTTGGTAAGTATAAAGTTCTCTCGAGTAAATATTATTCATAAAGTTAGTTATAGCAATGAATGGAAAATGTAAGATACAAGCAAAATAAGTCTGCGTTTTTCTTTCCATCACGTCCGATGATAAATTTTCGAGCTTATAACTCCTGTAAAATCAAAGTACAGTCACGTCAATGTCTTTTTCATTTCTGAAGGTAAATCGAGCTTATAACGTAAGTTTATTTATATAAGACTGTAAACCTTAAACGATTTTACATAAATATTAGAGGAATCTATTCCATAATGAAGTGGTTTACTCTTCTAGAAATCAGATGTAAAATTCCATGACTAGAGTTCCATTTATAATTTTAAATTATTAAACTTTTATTATACAGAAAAAAAGTCAACGATATATATCCATAACTATGTACATGTGAAGGCATTCTGCTTAAATAGTTATATAATAGCTATTGTTTCTTTTCAGAAAATAAATTGTTTGTTATATTAATATTCTATAGCGGACAACGAAGCAGGTGGGTTTCCTATATGGTATGAGTAAACAGGTGCCCATGAACAAAAGTACCACATTTCGAGCACTAGTTGTATTGCCGGTTTCTACACCGCTTAAGCAGCATTATTAAGGGCCTCCGATATCCTCACTCACTCTGCGAAACACAGTACAAGTACCGTTTCACGCTGAGTATTCTGTGATTGTATAAATAAATTCTGTTTACTTTCTTTCGAATCTCCACACATATAAAAGTTTACCTTGGTAAATTTAAATGTGACTACACTTATTAGTATAAAAATTCGCTTAATTTAAACTCAACCTAAAACTTATTCAAAATATAAAATACTACTAGTTAAGAAAGTCCCTACAGAAATATTACAAACGACTTTAATAAGTTAAGCTTTAAATGATGACTTTTAGGTCGCCGTTTGAGGCTTAAGCAGAGAGATCCTTAAATTTAATCTAAGTTCTCTTTTCTTCTAATTTCTATTTAATTGTTATTTATAAATAAGTATCTTCGATAATTAATCTTAAACACTACATATGATAATTATACTAAACTTTTATTATGGGATAAATACTATATAATTTTTTAAATTCTATTTTCTTTATTTTTATAATCATTTTTTAATGGTGTAGCGAACAATGGAGCAGGTGTGTCTCCTATTTTGTAAGAGAACACTACATGGACAAACGCGCCAAAGTCTATGCATCGGTTTTGGTGCCTTTTTACGTCGTTAAAGCAGCAGTTTTTAAGGGTCTCCAATAACCTCACTCAATTGACGTACCGTTTCAAAAACAACTACCATTTGACGCTGTGAGCCTGTGGTATCACTTCAGACGAGCCTGCCCTATAAGTGCGTTAGCATATGCTTCAACACGGCTGTTTTACGGGTGAATGATTATAAAACTTCAAATATTAAATATGAAAATTTGACACTTAGAACAATTTAACAGTACATATATTGAATCAACTCTAGACGCATAATCATATTACAAAATGTGTACTTTAGTGTAAATAGGTCAGTAACGGTAGAATTTACGCTATGAGCAATAAAATTAAGGATTGTCGCTAATGTGACGGTTGATATGCTAGTCGATACCATTATTGGATACTGCGCTAATTAGCATTTCATCAATATTCACGTATTAATAGTGTGCCCGACGCTTGTGGCGATCACTGCGTCCCTATAACTGTTTTTATATTTACTTTAACGTTTGATACTACGATTATGTTTTAATAAATTTATCTATAAATTATCATCGTTATAACCTATTCAATAATAGGACTTTAGTGTCATATGATAGGCTGAATTTAAGATTTTAAAAATATACAAGTTATCCATGCAAATCTTTAAAATATCTATGCAACTAAAATGATCCAAAATGCAATTCAAATTTGGACAACATACCTTAATATATACGATAATTTATATTAATTAATTTATATAATATATATATAATATGAATAATATTGTTAATAACCTTAGACTATATTACCCTCATTAAAATTGAGACATCAATTATTTTATGATATAGTGGACAAAGGAGCAGGAGTGTCTCCTATATGGTAAGAGATGACCGCCACTCATAGACAACCGCGGCACAGCTATCACATTGGTTGTGTTGCCAGCTTTCTACGCCGCTTAAGCGGCATTTTTAAGGGCCTCTGATATCAAGTGATATTTCAAGTACAACTATTTCACGCCGAGTATTCGGTGAGCCTGTGGTATCACTTCAGACAAGCTGACTCAATTAGTGTATATAAATAGTTTAGATGTTGTTTGATGATTGAGACTTAGTTGTTTTAGTGACTGTATATAATTGTATAATTTACAGCGTTTGTGATGCAAATAAATATAAAATGAATATTCAAATACTGAGAGACTTTTTGCAAAGCAAGCGGTTACAATTTAGTCATTCATCTTCTTCTAGGTTATGTTACTTCTTCAAATCACTTATTTCAACGTATTATAAACTTATCGTTTTAATTATAACATATATTTACAAATATAAAATATATTCTATATTTTTTTTTATCTCTTATAATATTGGTGACAAACGAGCAGGAGGTTCATCCAGGGCAGGCGGTCATCCGCCAATGGACACCCCCAGCCCATGCAGAGCCGCGGGTACGTTGCCTGCCTTTAAGAAATGTGTTCACTCTTTTCGTGAAGGTCCCCAAATCGTAATGGTTATGATATCATTTAAAAAAACCTCGTTGTATTCACATGAAATCATAAATGCTCGTATACTCTCTTGTACCTTCAAATATGATGTAACCTTCAAATATATTCCTTTGATACACAATTTAATCCCTAAACGATCACTCAAAGTATACCAATTTCATACCAAGCACTTTTATGTGTATTCCCTTAATATTCATGAGTAATGATCACTTCGCAGGTGTAGCCAAGTGTAAAGGAAATCCCCTAAGCCCACGTCGACAACTAATACGGGTCTCTTATATCATTTGTTTATATTAAGTTCTGCTTAGTGTTCTGATTGTATTCATTTAACGCATTTTACTTATTCTTTGAGACGTTAATAGAAATATTTTCCTCTACTTGCTGTGTTCATATCATATATCACATAAAATACGGTCATTCTACTTTTTATGGCTTGTTTTTGTGTGATCTTTTTTATGTATGTAACTCTTTTATCTTGCATGTATTTTAAAAGTATGATTAGCTTCTATTGCTTGTTATTGAAATTTTGTTAGTTCAGCACATTTCAAACAAATAAAATTCATACATTCCAGTACAAAATAAAAACTGTACATTCGTCTGAAAAATAAAAACTAACGTACAAACTGTCTTCTGTTGTTATTATAATACTTTGTCCTCACTCACTAAGGCGAAACACAGTAGAAGTAGTTGTGTTACCAGCTTTCTACACCGCTTAAACGGCATTTTTAAGGGCCTCTGATATCCTCAGTCACTCAGCGATACACAGTAGAAGTACCGTTTCAAGTACAACTAAAATTTCACGCTGAGTGTTCTGTGAGTCTGTGGTATCATTTTGGATGAGCCGGCTCAATTAGTGCGTTAGCCTATGCTTCCTTTCCCATCGATGAAAATAATTCTACAAAATCTTTAAAACTATTTTAAACACTTCAATACATCAATACAGCTAATAGAAAATTATATTTAATACGGTTGAAATATAACTAAATTTATTGTATTAATTATTATTTTTAAAAAGACAAAAGTTTGTTTGAGATCCCTCTTACCAGATTAATAATATACTATGATATCTTCAACTGAATGCACAATATTTGTAGGGTTTTCCTTCAACAGTATTAAGAAACACTTGAGAAAAGCACACTATCGCCGCGTTGTTCAAGACAGTTCGTTGACATGCGAAAGGACAATAAAATAAAACATGAGATGCTGTTTGTATGTACGGTGTCTTGGAGTGGAATTGCGTTACATTTTTTATAATATAGCTATAAACAGGGCAGGCGGGTTTCCTATACGGTAAGAGAATACCACCACCCATGGACAACCGCGTCACAGTCCGCGCATTGGTTGTGTTGCCGGCTTTTTACCCCACTTAAGCGGTATTTTTAAGGGCCTCCGATATGCTTACTCACTCAGAGAAACACAGCTCAAGTAACGTTTCAGGTTGACTATTCTGTGAGCCCTTTGTAGCACTTCGAACGTAGCGGCCAAGATAGTGCCTCCGCATATGCTTCAGCACGGCTCACCTACGGGTGTTACAGTATTAAGACACTCGCCTGGCCACTTTCAAGCCCTACCGGAGACCGAATAAATTATCAAATAAATTATAATTATATAATAAAATTATAATTTATAATAATTGTCCGAACCGGCATTCGAACCTGATACCTTTCGCTTCATGGTAGACCTGTTAAACCACATAGCTACGAGGCTCTCGCGTATTACTATTGAGTTCTTCTGCATTGATTTGCTGTTCCAAACCTAACTTTATTTAAAAATGGTTAGAAGCAAAGCATTTATTCGGGGATATATGGCATGTTATACCGTACTTAGCACAATGCAGTGTTAGTTGATATCAAAATACTTTGTTAATAACTTGACTTCAGCTTAGAACTAAATAAATTTGATTAAGAAATATTTTTATGCCAATCATCTTAGCTTCCATGAATAATTTAAGCAATTTTTATGCAAAATTTTTGTTATACAGACAAGCGAGTAAAATTATGCTTTAATAAATCATTATTCCACATTCATGCACAATAAATACTTATTTACTCATAATCCCAGTCGTTAACGAGTGAATAAACATTTAGATTAATCAAACGTCGATAAACGTTATTAATATTCATTGAATTTACTAACCTACTTCTCTAAATTGGAGCTTTCTATGGACACAATCGGGATACAAGGGTAACACTATTTTTCTATAATTGACAGCATCGTCCAGTGGCTTCAATAATCTTTTCACAAACAAAGAGAAATATGGATAACTTTTTTCTATTTTTTGTGTGAACATTTCTAATAAAAAAATACATAACAATAATTTATCAATCTGACCTATATTTACTGATATCTTACATAAAAACTCGAGTTATAACGAGTAAAGAAATAATAAAATAAAATCGTCATCCAATCATAAACCTAACCATTGAGATTATTATTATAATGTGATAATAATTAGAAATAAACTGCACAGTATAAAATCAGTGACATGTGTTTTCTTATACTAGACATAAGTGTATTTAATTACATCTAGAAAATAGAAGGTAAAGGATCCGTTTTCATCCCTAAGGCAAGAGTGGACTTTAACGAGCTACCTTAGTTCTTGTTACATTAACAACCTACTCAATTATAAAACTACATTTTGTTAGATGTGGCTACATATATATAATCTTACATACAACATTTATTTTTTTTCCATTTTGCATATAGATATACTTTTGTACTATAAATATTTGTTCCTACTGTCATTTCGGAACATTGAAATGGTAAACTTAAAATTAATTTAGATTGAATTAAATACATGTATGACCGATTATATGTACAGAGTATATTTTATTTCCAAATAGTGTTTACTAGAAAATTTTCTAATATTTCACCCCCAAACAGATATTTAATTTAGATATTTTATTTTGTTAGATAAATGTTGTTTTACCAAATATTTTTTTATAATGTATTCACATTTATGAATAGAAGGAATTTTTTGTTGGAAATACTTTATCTATTTGACACAATATTGACGGGAAATATAGTGTCAACGTTGAAGTTTGGCGAAAATGTAAAAAAGGCAAGTTAGAATAGAAGTTGAACATTTAGTTAATAGAAGCCTTTTTGTATTTATGGCAACGGAGACAAGCTTAAGGATGTATTTAAATATAAAAAGTATTGAAAAAGTTTATCCATTTTTCATCGTGACAAAGGCAAGAAACGTGTGACTAATTGTTTCGAGATTAAAGTTATTGATGATCACTTCTCTTACGATACGTCAACTGAATGAAAGGGGTTTTTAAGTCCTGACATGAAAAAATGGTTGCTATTAATTTAACCGTATAAATTTATTTTACCTTGACTTGGCTTGCCGTAATTTCTGATATGTTTTATATTGCTTGATACTCTTATATCTATGAGTATAACATTTATATGAATCGCACTGTCCTATTTATCGAATAATAATTTACCTAACTATCAACATCACCAGCAAAAGTCCTTTGGGAATCGTAATTGAAAATTGAATAGGTTTATTAACTATTATAGAATATTCCTCGCGAGCAGTCAAAATTATTATCTTAAATTGGATAAAGTACCTTTTTATTTTTTGTTTAATTTAAAAAATTATTATGTTTAATTATATTTATTTTATTATATACTTTAAGTTGGTAAATGTAAGGCTGAAACTTCCATTTCATATCAACATTATAATTTCTTTGATAAATACTTATCTTTTCTTATATTAAATCTTATATAACTTCAGAACATATTAAATCTAGGATTTCGTAAGTTGAATTGCTGAAATAAATTTAGCGAACAAAATGTAGCTCAATATTTCTTTTACTTTTGTTAGTGAATTTAAGTGCGATTTAAACAGCGCAAATCGAAAACCAAATACAATTCAGTAAAATTTTCAAAAATCATTACTTGAATTTATCTTGGTACACTTTCTGCATTATTCTGCAATAACCTAAAATATCAGTCGGTAGGCAGATATGTAAACATACAAATTAAATATATATATTTTTTATTGTAGTAGTCCGCCGCGCTTAGGTTGTGTTTCTGGCTTTATACGCCACTAGAGTGGTATAATATTAAGGGCCTCTGAAATCGTCACTCACTCATTCAGCGAATCATAGTTTAGTACTATTTCAAGTTGATATTCTGTAAGCTTGTGGTATCACTTTGGACGAGCTTGTCCAATTAGTACATCAGTAAATGTTTTGGTATGGCTCTCCTACGGGTTAATGTTAAATCACTTGCCCTGTTATGGTCATGCCCTTCCAAAGACCGAATAAATTATAAATTTTAATTATTAGAATGGATAACCTGATCCCGTCAAGGAAAGGTAACCTGAGAACCTTGACTTTACGGCAGCTTACACTGTTTTTTTTAATAATATCTGTGAGTAAATCAATAAATGTATGTTTTTTTGTATTGTAATAATTTAAACTGTATTTAAATTGATTATTCAGGCAGCGTTCGGTCTAGTACCGGTTTTATGCAAACAAATTGCACAACATTCATACTATTAGCAGCAGAAAAACAAAATAAAACTCGTAAATGAGGCGATGAATGACAAAAATTTATAAACATAAATAAATGAATAATCCAATAGGCGAAGAACAAAAGGATAACATAATATTAAATAACAAATTTCTTCCCAAAGGATTGGAAACATTATTTCTATCTGTTTCGATTTATTCTAGAAAAATAAAAGATCATTAAAAGACTCGAGACGTGTATTAGCGTTTTGTCCACTTGGGACGTTATCCCCTTTGTGTTTCCGTGCAGATTGAGAATCGTTATAATAATGCTAGCAGCCCGCTGGTCTCAGCTCTTCAACGGAGAACCACTCAAGAAACTTATAATATTGTAAATTAGAAGGAATCTGCTATAAATACAAATCTATTTATACGTTTAAAGACAAATCAGACTGGCATACTATATTTTGCTCTAGTCTAATGCATGATGTCTCTGTCATCTCTGCATCTAATGTTCAAATATTCAAACTTCTTTTTCAAAAAAAGCTAATAGATTAAATAAAAAGGTGTTACAAAACATTTTCTAGTGTTTTTTAGAAGATTGATAATTATGAATACAATATGTTAATTTCATGATCTATTTACCAAGCTTACAGAGTTATATCTAAAATAAGAAATATAACAAGAAATAATTCCACACTATATGAATCAATTTTAAATGGCAAACTAAACCCAAAGAAACGTTTAATCAATATTACTTTAAAATACTGAATTTTATGGAGTGTTTGAAAGTTCGATCGTCTTAAGTAGATTCAGATTGAGCGGACAAAAGAACCGCTTAAATCTTATAAAAGATTGAAAAACTGATTATTTATTTAAATCTTCATGATCTGAAATTGGAAAAAAAACACGCCGGACTGATAGATTAGGCGTATAAGGGGGGTGTTTATTGAAAGTCGGGGGTAAAGGCGTGACTCCATAAATACAGTATAGAAAGGAAACCAGTAATCGCTACTTTTGCACGCATGTGAAAAGGTTACAAAGACAACAGAAATTGTCAATTTTTAACTGTGTGTAGAATAATCAGACCATTCATTAAATTCAAATTAAGATTAATGATTTTTTCTAAACCATTATTGGTATATAAATCTATTTCATAATTAATGTTTTCATTATATAACGCAGGTGGATTCTGATCATCGCCGCTCATGAGCAACTGCGATACAATACTATGCCTAAGTGGTATAAATACGTGAACCTCCAGTATTCTGACTCATTCAAATATCACATTGCAAGTATTATTTCAAGCCAGTATTCTACAAGCTGCGGAGCCACCTCAATTATTGCGTCAGTATATACTTCAGCATGGCTCTCTCACGGGAGAGGTTATATAAAGATTTTAGTGTTGAATCGTAGTTACATATTAGAAAAAATAATAAAATTTTATTTTAGCATTTATAATTGAAGTATTTAATTTAAATATTATATTGAATGTAAAAACATACACTCTTATAATTGAAACTTTGTCATTACTGTGTCATTAAACTCAATATATAAATAATAGATAATTTGTAAAAAATCTTTGTAATCTAAAGTCACGATAATACTGGCTACGTTTCTATATTGTGCCATTAGTCCCCCCGCCTGAAAAAGTGTCGCTTTCGCTGAAACATTGCGCTGGAGCGCGCTATTCAATTGGAGAATGTATTTTATTCGGATCCAATCGATCTTTAGACAACAAAACGCACAGCGTGAATGAAGCGTCTCCCGAGACGATAAATCACTCGACGGTTCGATATGCTTAATAACTTTCGCTGCCTAAGTTTGGCAAGTAGTTGAGACAAGTCCAGTGCGATTTTGATGTATTGGAAACTTCTTTGGCATCGGTTATATAATACATAGGCTAAGATTTTTAAGAGGGAGTAATCGTAGCATCATGTGTTGCACTCGAAATGAATTCGAATCATGGGGAAACGAATAAATGTTGCGGTGGTCACTGTAGAAAAGAGAAAAAAGATAGATTCATCCATAAAATGTCGAAATTTGTTATTTCAAAAGTCTGTGTGTTTAAGGTATTTTGTCCCAAACACCACCCTCTATGGAATCAGCTACCTGCAGAGGTATTTTCAAACCAACATGAATGGAGAACTTCAAAAAAAGAACGCACCTATCCCTGAAAGGTCGGAACCACAACCGCGACTCAGCAGAAGCTGGATGGAACTATGGGTGGATCCGCTTATGCTTGGCGCAACCTGTAAAAAATATTCCTAATTTTACAAGTAACATACATCTTCTTTTCTCCTTCAGTGGGACATCATATATTGTTCTTATTTTGTTTCAGATTGTTCACAATGTATACCATTGTGATAGCTGAATGAAGAAGAATGTTTGAAAATCAGAACCGGCCATCATGAAGACACGTAGGCTTCGTGGCAGTCAACACACACCGGCCACTTGACGCGTCGAATTTACTACTCAAACAAAATGGCGTCGCGATTCACGGCCGTACTTCTCTGGATTGCTGGAAGTGAGTTATATTTTTATATACAAAATCATAAATATAAAATAATATGATTATATAGTTATATTTTTAACTAACTTGAATATTAGTATAAATTTGTTTTTAAAGGAAAATTAAAATCATGTTCGTTCAGCATTTACAGACAACAATAAATCTAATGTAATGTCAATTTTGTGATAATTGTCTATTTACAATTATCACAAAATTTTAATTACCACTTAAAGATGTGTTTCCAAACATTTTATGTTAACATAATAAACACGTGTTTACATAAACTACGTATAATGAAATGATAATAAAGATAAATGGACTTATAATTGCATATTTAACCAAAATTATGTATGTTAATATGTAAAAAATTTCAAAATGCATTGTAAAAAAGTATGTAGATATTTTTTATGTTAAAGAAGAACAGGATAATCGCACTGCGAAAAAAGTACGAGTATCAAGAGGCCCATAATAACTATTAAGAATTCTTTTAAACTTTTTTCTATTAACTATTAAGGAATGTTTAGCAATATTATCGCGTAAAACGTCTGTCTTAATTTGCACTTCTTTCACTCATGAGAATCTGTCAAACAGCGCTAAGAATGTATGAACGATTTCACGAGTTTGACATAAAAATAAAAGTGATCGCTTCAAAACGTCATGTTTTCTTTAATATTAACGTAAATTTTCATTTTAAAATAGTAACTTGGTAGAAATTTTAAGCAAATTACGTATCAAATGTTTGAAAAATAATATCTTCCAGTTTTTAAGTAGATGTATAAATTCTATATATATTCTTGTTGTATAGAAATAGAGAAATTTCTTAAGCCTTATTTAAGGCCAAATACGGCCATAAAAATTTAAACATCATGAAAGAATTTTTAAATACACTCGTATGAAGCATATTTTTTTAAAAACTTAAAATCAAATTTAAAATCAGAGAAGTTCGATGAATATTCCAATATGACGCCTGGGTATCATATTTATACAAATTGAGTGAAGGGGTTTGTTGCTACTTTTGCATGACGTCAAAAAGCTACTAAAAACTCGGAGATGTTATACTTGACTTATATGTTAACGTCATGGTATCACACCTTAAAAAAAACAGCAACACATTAAATTATTCGATATGATGATAACGCTGCCACGTTTTTTAAGGCATTTTGTGCCACGCACCAACATTCTATGGAATCCACTGCCAACAGAGGAAATCAAACCAATACGACTTAGAAACCTTACAAAAAGCGTACATATTGTTTAAAGGTCAGCAAAGCACCCATAGCTCTGCAAGTGCAAGACCGCTTCTGGGTGAGCCTCCTGTTCGGTTGCTACCATTTTAAAATAAACCAGCTCACTCGGATATTCAGCTCAACCGTGGAATCCTTACAGTTGAGTTAGCTAACGTAGTGCATTAGCATGAGATTCAGCGCGGTACTTTCGCGGCGAGATTTGTTTAAATATAACAAAAGCGTTTCGTTTTTATATGTTGCTTAGAAAGCGAGGTCTCTTAATATAAAGAATGCAGTACCTGAGCTAAGCTTCAACTATTGTGTTAAATGTAAGGTGTTACTTAAGTTCATAAAACATAAACCCGTAACACCTACAAAACTCCACGTTTCCGTTTTATTATGAAAGTAGAAACTTTAATAGATTAGAACAGTTTACTTCTTCGTAATTGCGACGTAGTTATCAAGATAATTACGGTATGTTATATTTTAAATTACCTTGTATCAAATTGATACGTTTAGTATTACATGGATATATTTTAACCTTATCTTAAATACTTAATAATGTAGATAATTACTATTATTTATTACATGTAAGTATCAGTTTACCTCAAGAGTGATGGTATTAACTCAATTTTAGCTAAGACTAATAAAATACGAAAGCAGTCCTGAACTAATTAAACTTTCATTGAACTAAATTAAGCAAGTTAATAATTTATTACGTTTAATTCTTGAGAGACGACAGAAGCTTGATTATTCGAACCGTGTTTTTCATTAGAAAATTACTCAATTTACAGATTCTTCGGCTTCCAAATGGTCGCATTACTCAATTCGCTTTAAAATTTTAAACTTAACTGTATATACGATTTTCTTTAATAAACATATTTAAGGTATATTTTTTCAGATTTTATTATATTCTTAAACAATCTCCATGATAAATATCTTGTCGTCCGTGTACCTGTTAGATTTATTAAATTATAATTTATTCGGTCTCTGGAAGGGCTTGATAGCGGCCTGGCGAGTATCTTAATACTATCGCACGCGCGGGAGAGACATGCAGAAGCATATGCTGACGCACTAATTGGGCCGGCTCGTCCGAAGTGATACCACAGGCTCACGGGGCTTTTCAGAGTGAGTGATCATATCAGATGCCCTTAAAAGTTCAGCTTAAGCGGCGTAAAAAGCCACTAATATAACTAAAGTGCGGACTGTGGCACGGTAGATCATGGGCGGCGGTGCGGCCCACCTGCTTCGTTATCCGCTATAGCATAAAAAGATAATCTAAATACAATGGTAATATGGTGTAATTTCAAATAAACAAGCCATAAAGAATTAAAAATATAAGCTGTAGGTATATATTACTTTTCTAATTCCCAAGGTGCAATTATATTTGTGAGAGAGTTTAATACATTTTCTTTCGATATTTCATGCCAAATTTGAACCGCAGCTTTTTCAGCGTAATGCGTAAATATTACTGCAATAAATTATTGTATAAAAACATTTTAATAACATTTGTACTTTATTGTAATTAGTTTTTACAGAAACTGCTCATCCTAGCCATTGCAGGGGTAAGTTAAATTGTATCTTTGAGTTTAAAAAGATAACTGTACGTGATATTCTTTAACTCAGACATGGTGAATTATTAAAATCACTCTAGATAAAATTGACTTTCAAACCCAATCCCTTAAGTAAAGTTGATTATCGGAATTCTCAAAGCGCTACCTACACACTCGAAATCTCAAATAATTCTACCTGGAAATCTCATTGCTTGATGCATGCACAGCTAATATGTTACTCTCATACATAAAATCAAATTACTTAGAGTATATACATTTA
Source organism: Delias oraia (assembly GCA_018230265.1). Lineage (NCBI taxonomy): Eukaryota > Metazoa > Arthropoda > Insecta > Lepidoptera > Pieridae > Delias > Delias oraia. The sequence continues at coordinate 4,106 of DWCF01001876.1, read as the reverse complement.
ATATAACTAATTTGTAATGAAACGAGGTATTCTCATCTAGTTTAGTTTCATTTTAATTATATAAATGATACCACGAGTCACGCTAAATATTCTGTGATACTACGGGCCCACAGAATACTCAGTGTGAAACGGTACTTGTACTGCGTTTCGCAGAGTGATTAAGGATATCTGACGCTCTTACAAGTGCCGCTTTAGCGGCGTAAAAAAGCTGGTAACACAATGCGCCAACTGTGGCGCGGTTGCTCATGAGCGGCGGTGTTCTATTACCATATAGGAGACCTACCTGCTCCATTATCCGCTATAGAATAAATAATAATATATTATTATATAAATATATATGTAAATGTCTTGTGGTTTAACTAAATTTTAAACCTACAAAGGTTTAAAGTATGAAGCGTTCAATTAAAAATATATATAATTTAAAACACACATAATTTATACAAATATACAATAAATATATACAAGTAATTATCCTTTTTTAAAGTATATTATGTCTTTTAGACCGTTATAAAACATTGTAATCTATTTTCATTCATAGCGAAATTGGACCGGATCGTCCGGATCGAAAACGTAATAAAAATAAGTAGTAATTTGTGATGCTCAAACAATATTAATAGCAGAGAATATTATTAGCAGATATCAATTCAAAAAGACGACATTTTATTTATTCGAAAATTAACTGAGAAACTTAACGAAACAGATTTAAAACCCATACGAAATAAGTATATTCTGCATGGAAGTTTTCGTTCACGTAAAACACATCACGCAGTATTAGCCCGTGGCAGGTCTGTATTATGGTCTGTGGACATTATCGTTCCAAAATCTAGGAGAGAGTTCAGTGAGTTATTTGCCTCCTTGACATTTATGGCTGGCTAAGAGAAATGTATTTGGAAATTAAGTAACCAGATTACGGCAGCGGTTCTGTTGATGAAACGGAAGCTCAGGAACATAAAACTATTTTCGGGTGGAATTTATTGCGAAAGGGTCAGGCATGCAAACAAATTGAATGAAAAAGTTTGGAACATTAGTAGCTGATATTAGTAACATTTTATGAACGTTTATGGCATGACTACACAAAGGGTGAAATTTCGGTAATTCTATTCATTCAGATATAAAGATCGATTTCTGCACAAGATAATTATGGAAAGTGTTTCATACGTTCTATAATATTATAAAATGTACTAAATTGAGAGCGTGAATATTCATAATGCCTAAGAAATCATAATATGCTGAGTCGTAGACATTGAAATTTTCATGAATAAATAATAATTATGAGCGAGGTCTTGTTACGGGCATATATAAAGAATATATAGTATATAAAGTATTTCATATACGAGCATGTTAAGAGGCTCGAGATGGAATATTATGACGTGAAACTCTAAATTGAATTTGGTTACATTGTAATGAGTTCTTGCGGGAATCTTGTATTGGGTTGATCTTCAATTCGATCACGTACCGTTCACTTGATTTATGTATTCCGACCACCTTTACTATGGCTTCAGGCTAAGATTTGATTACCTACTTACGTCAACTCCGACTTCAGTTCACTCTGTTTGACAGAATCAGTTAAGAAAGAGAAATTCGCCTTAGGACTACGATCCAAACATCTAAGTAAAGCAGTTTTACTTAGATGTTTAGATTACCACGTGTTTCGTGGTGTTTTAGAGATGAAAGATAAATGAAATATAGGCGTAATTTTAATAAGAAACTATTTATTTATGATCAGTCGTTCAGTTACACAAATCAGATCGCCATGACACTCGCTTACATTAGAGAGAGATAGCAACAAGATACTGTCTAGCCTACTCTTACTATTACATTGCACTGTATTTATTTTAACATTCAGTCATTATTTAGTTACGTTATACGTATTATTTAGTTACATATTACGTATATAAGAAATCAAATTTATATCCATTTGTTTTATATTATGTTTACGGCTAATTCAATTGTCCCAGGTGTGCTTGGACTTCGCGACATTCAACTAAGTGTACCGGATGCTGTCGGTGTTGGCTCCAGTGCAATTTTAGGCTGCCGTTGGGCGCTCGACACCGGCGAGGCTCTCTATACTGTCAAATGGTACCATGGCGCGCAGGAGTTCTTTCGTTTTGTGCCCAAAGAGCTTCCCAATACCAGAGTCTTCTCTCAAACCGGTATTAGTGTTGATGTGAGTTATTTTCATGTATTTTACATATACTTTCATCCATTTAACTCAATATTTTAAAGAGAGAATGTTTGTAGTATTGTCTTATATTAACAACGACAGCTAAATCGATAATAGTTCTTTAGTAAAATTAATATAGCTTAATTATTACTTTCCTAAATAAATATCTTCCAGAAGTATGAGTACTATACTTTCATAAATTAAATCTACTATAATATATAATAATTGATGAAATAAATGAAATAATATATATATACGCATAAATATTCTATTTTTGTTCATGCGCAATAAAAGAAATACTGAACATCGTTTGGTCTTAAACAATGTCGGATCCTTCATCAATTTTATGTAATGTGATCCCAACTCAACATAAATGTGCTTGTAGGTCACTATTACAAATTGCCTATAGTCTTGCGGATACAAAAAATCACTTAAGAAACTGCGAAACGTCAGGCACGTTAAACCATAGCCGTTGGCTTTTAGCCAGCCTCTTATAATATTGCGCCAAAACAATATATTGAAATGAAATATTGTTTTTATATATTAAAATAGGCATTATAAATCTACAGCTATTGTAAAAGAGTAGGGCGAGAGGCGCAGTTACTCGATTATGAGTTATCTTATTTACCAGTTATCTCGAATTCTATTCATGACATGAAAATATATGACACGAGTCATAAGTAAAACAGACAGAAACCTTTTTCATGTTATGCTTATAGTGTTACAGAATTGGGTAAAAAATATTTATATACTTTCTTCAAAGCTAACGAATAGTCACAGTTTTAGGACGGAGTCAAAAGGTTCCTAAGTGATGCGGTTCTCGAAATCGGGCCAAACGGTGTCTGTTGAATGTATGATTTAGTTCGTTCACTCACCGACTAGCGTAAGATGGATCGAGGCTTTTAGCTCAATTTCGACTCCAGCTGCGCACGGCAAAGTGCTTTAGTTCTTAACATGATAGAAGTACAATAACAGAATTAATATTCCCATAAATATTACTTTAATGTGTTCATTATGTTTCCGGCTTCTGAATGGCGATGTTTTCGCGATCAACCAAAAACATTGTCATTTAGGAGTCTGATATAAATCTCATCAGATTTATGCTTTCACTAAACTTTTAGAAGCTTGAAGTGGAAATATTAACTTTGCATGAAATAAATGAAATTAATATAATCACAAACATAATTATAAATCGTAATAGAAATCTGAAGGAAATTTTATCTGTATAAAAATATAGGTTGTATAGATTGAATGAATATATTTAAAAAAATTAATTTTCTGTAATTCACTGGAAACTTTTAAAACTATAAAAGGCGTGCAAAGGTATAATATACATTAATTTATGACTATTATTATTTATTTATAGATATCCAGATCAGGAGCCCAGCAAGTAGTGTTTCGAGGAGCATCGAGGGGCCTCAGCGGGCGGTATCGATGTGAAGTTTCGGCGGACGCGCCATTTTTTCACACAGTTTACAAAAGTGCATTCATGCGTGTTGTAGGTAAGATACTCTTGCAATCATCATCATCAGCCTATCAAGTCCACTTCTGGACATAAGCCTCCCCCTATTACGATCTTGAGCGATCTGGATCCAGCAGTTGCCCACGATCTTTGTGAGATCGTCTTTCCCTCGCGTGGCGGGACGTCCCACTTTGCGTATTCCGGTACGCGGTCGCCACTCTAGAACCTTTCTTGCCCATCGGTTTTCGGTTCGTCGAGCGATATGGCCAGCCCATCGCCACTTCAACTTACTATAACTTACTTACTCTGACAATCATCATCATCAGCCTATTCAAGTCCACGGCTGGACATAGGCCTCCCCCAAGTCATGGGGTGTTCTTATGCCTTAATCACCACGCTTACAATCATCATCATCATCAGCCCATTCAAGTCCACTGCTGGACATAGGCCTCCCCTAAAGACGCTTGGTCATAGGGGGGT
>DWCF01001875.1:0-27167 GCA_018230265.1 Delias oraia | reverse complement strand
GTAACACTTCGGACGAGCCGGCCCAATTAGTGCGTCAGCATATGCTTCAGCATGGTTCCCCCACGGAAAATAAACTGTATCACAATTTATGTGTCTGATAATGATGATTTTAGCTAAAACGTTCAAAATACAAATAATATTGCTATAATAAATACTCACTATTTTGATGGTGTGTGTCCATGTGAAGGAGAATCGTACGGATAGTAAAAATGTTGGTCGTGGGAAGTAGGATAGTCTGCGTATCTGTCCAAAAATTGTATGTAAATTTTATTCTGTTTATTTATTCAAGACTGTTATGGTAATTTAAGTACATATGTGCATGTTAGCGCGGGCAGTTTTATTTTTAACATTTAAATAAGTACAACAGCTTTTTATGCTTAATATTTAAAATATATAACAAGTTTTATTACGCTAAGGAAATTGTAAAAGCAATTGTTTATCAAACTTACCTATCTGCCATCTGTTTTTGCCCCATACCCAAATTTGAAACGTAATTCTCCATTTCACTTCTTTGTTTGTCACTTGACGAAGTAATACTGAGATTTTTCTCAACCATAACCCATGCTCTGATACGTTTAAAGTGCTTCACATGAACACAATCCGTAACGGTATACCCATTTGACACTATGACATGTTAAGTCATTGTTAAGGAACTTTAAAATGTACCTAGTAACAACTCGGAAACATCGAAATAAAAGGGTAGGTATTACTAAAAAGTTATAGTTATTACGTGTCATTGCATTGTATATAAACTAGTAGACTCTAAATGAAACATAATCGTATTTAAATTAATTTATTTAATAATCACATTCACACAAGGACGTCCTCAAGCACACAATCACAATAATATACAGTATCAATACTAAACTATGAGGTGATACATTTTGATATCACACTTAACATCAGTCATTATTACAATATAGAAATTGGCGGATTTACAATATTTCCAAGTATGTTATATGCCAATTTATATGGACGGAAGCGTTCACAGGAATGGAATTAAAAATGCCTAAGTTAATTCTAAAAATAAGTTAAATAAATAAATAATTTAAATAAGTTAAGAGAATATCAACAACGGAGTTGAGCAACCGAGCACTACTATTAAAAATGGACAACTACAGGTGAGTTTTTGTCAAAATTTTAAAATACTTTCACCATAAAACCATGTGAAATCCCAAAGTGTTTGAATATCTACAAGAATTTTTCGTTTAACAACTCGATTTGGTTTGTAAAATGTTTGTTACACTTCATTGCAATGAAGAAACAATTCGCGACAGTCAATACCTGATCTTCCACGACGACCAGCTTCGTAGTACTTTTGGAATGTTCCATCAGATTGCCTTTCTAGGACGAAACTTGCAGCGTACCTTAGGGAAAAAAAAATCATGATGATCGCGGGCACCCGCTGGATTCAGATCGCTCAAGATCGTAATAGGTGAGCGTCTTTGGGGAAGGCCTATGTCCAGCAGTGGACTTGATAGGCTGATGATGATGAAGACACGTTTAAATTTTGTGTGATCAAATCAACTTACGTTCCAAGTTGGCAGAAAACACTCTTAGGTCCAATATCGTTGGAGCACTCGCTGTTCGCCTCACAGATGTATCTTTGAAGACATATGTCGTCCTGGGTGCCAAAAGACTTCACGTAGGTCTTCATCATGGCGATGCCGGCTAGTGCAGCGTCACTGACCGAGTCTTTCCGCCCCATAGAGCGAGCTGTCAGTGATCGGTGAGAGAAAGACGTCTTCAACGCGTCGAGAAGATTCACAACGATGTTTATGAACTGTGTAACAGAAGGACAAATTATTTTAGAAGAGTTAAGAAGTATACATATTTTCATGATAAATATTTAACCGACTTTAAAAAATGCTTGGTGGAATTGTGTCTATCTTAAAAGAATTAAATCGCTTCTTTATAGTTGTCTTTATATTTTAAAGTCGGCATTTCAACAACATTTTTAACATTAGATATTATATCTACATCACAATGGGATACTAATTTAGAGTAGGAAGGGAGCCTACCTCACCAGCCTGCTTTGCCATGGAGGCGACTTGGTCGGGATCTTTGGCACCGAGCACCGTCGACAGAACCGCAGCCAAAATACTCTGAAGCAAGCGAGAAGCAACACCATGTCCATAACCAAACTTTACTATTTACATTATATCATCAGAACCGACTCAAAGAAGAAACCGTCGAGGGAGGTCTGAAGTGCGACGGGCTACGACTTGATACCTACAAGGTGAGGAATGAACTCTGGTGCTTAATAACTTGAATATGTAATATAGTAGCAAAGGTAAATGCGTATCTACATCGGTGTTAGTGGATCAGTAAGATGTGTTGATGATTTTTGTACAAACTTGTGGCCATGCGTCGTATGTAATTTGTTTTACCTGCATTGGGGAATTTCCGTTGTCCACTTTATCGATACCGTCGCTGGAAGCTCCACCGCCGAGAATGGCTGTCAGTATTTTGAGACCCATGGATAGGAGATTGGCCCACGGAGATGGCGAAACGGAGTCAGTATCAATGTTGTCGCTCTTGTTAGGCCCAGTGGTGCCGGGATTGAAAATCATTTGCATTAACATACCTGCAAGCGTTACATTGGGGATTTGACGACATACGAGGGACACAATGATGAATAAACCATAAAAAATATCCATATAAAATGTTTTTTTACAAAAACAGATCTTAAATATAGTTTCAAAATTTAAAAGCTGCAATATCGCGTTGTTCATACATATTCAAGTGTTGGCGGAAATGTTTACCAAAAGATACTGAATTTTTGAACGTGTTTTAAGATCAAGAAGTGCGATATAAACAATGCGTCGTTATCAACGTCGCTGTCGATGTTGAGTCCAAGCCACAAAATAAAATAGAGTGATCTGCACGACCTATGACTTATAGGTATTACATTTTTTCTGTTGTTTCATTTTTTTACTTACCAAGCATGTTTGACCACGAAAAACCGCCATCCGAAATGGAATTGTTCTGAATCTCATCAATGTCGTCGAGGGCCACTTTTTTTAATGCATTGGGTTTTTCAGCAAACTTTCGCTCTTGTGCCAACTGTTCGTGAGGCAGAGGTAACGAGTTGCTGTAATACTGAGGATTTTGTGTTCTAACATTGCTGGTGGCCTGAAATAAAAATTACGTCAATATCAATTAAGTCAATATCCAAATTTGTACTCTCCAAACTTGAAAAATGTTTTTCGATTTTTAATGGATCTTTAAAAAGTATATATTATCTATATTATAAGAGTATAAATATATTATAAAGTGTACCTGTGATATAAGGGGTGCATGTTGAGGGTATGCCAGCGTATGAAGAACTGCTGATGAACTGATAAGGGCTAAAAGCACCCATCCTATTTCTTTTTGATGCATTCTGTAAAGAACGGTGAGTTGACAATTACATTTAACACAATGCTATCGAACTTACAAATCCTATGTAAGAGTAAACTAAAATTTTCTTGAAGCGTGCTTGTGCTACTCGATTAGAAAGTGTTCTGATGAGCGATTCGCGCGGATTGACTACTCGTTTGGCACTCATAGAAAGTCGCCTCTCGCGTTCCTATTACGAGGATGTTGACTTAATTAGAGGATGTTCTTACAATTAAAATGATTGACTTTAAGTAATTGTTAGGCTTTCTTTCCTAGTAAGTAATTGTCAGCATATTACGGCTGTTCATTTATGAAGGTCTAAACGTTTTAACCGATAAATTAACTACGAAGTACATATGAAAAAAATTGTTGGTTTTTAAGATTTTCGGTTTATTGTGGCTATTAACTTTGTAAGATGAGCAGCTGATATTGCATTGTGCTAAAATAAATATGTAAAATTCAGCGATAGTATTGTTTCTAGAAAAATCAGGAAGCAGCACATATAGCTTATCTGTATTAACAAGACGTTTCGTTTATCCGGTGTAGAAGTATGTTAGTGGTTTGACCGACAGTGAATTCCAGGTGACCCGGTCTTCACTAACTGTAGTGTCACCTCTCGCACTTGCTAATAAGGTGTTATAAATAACGGTAATTAAACTAGGGACACTTTCCAATTTTCCCTTAATAGTTTTGAACTTATTAAGAAGCATTCGTTATGCATTTACAAGTTTTTATCACGCGTTTGTCGCGTTATACTAGTTTTAAGCGACAGTGTCCGGCGAGATTCTAGCGGGAGAAATTTGCTATTTCAAGTCATAATGCTTATGTTTTATCTATATGCACATGACAACAGTATCTGTGGCTCACTGAAAATACAATATGCCGTTTCTTGTCGGTAACTATGAGAAGAGGAGAAAGCAGGAAATGTGAATGGGAAATCCCTGTGACAAATTAACATTTTCACAAATTAATTGCATTGATTGTTGTTTTGAAATAATGTTACATTCATTAGTAGTTTCTTTAGAGGTCGGGTAATTATTTGTTTATATATAGGGACATTATTTTTATTATATAAAACACTATCATTGATTTAGAATTTTTAAATAGGTTTTTACATTTAGAGAATAGATTAAAAATATAATTTTGTTATTTATTGATCTATACCAATACTAAACTATTGTTAGAGAAATTATCTTTAATAATATCTTATAGAATATATAGTTTATTTTAGTTTTAGTACGAATAATTTCAAAGAAAGTGACGACGCTCTGCCTGAATTAATGTGCCATCGACCTGACCTAGTAACCTTGTGCGTCGATGCACCGTCTCACTACGAAGACCCTGATTAAATCGCAATTATACTTTCGACTTTCGATTCACCTGTTTTTTTTCGGTGACATTCATCTCTGTATAATTAAATTTTCACCTATAGTTTTTATACAATCGTAATAATTTGAAAAAAAATAAGCTTTATGCATGAAAGTGATAATTACCGTACTTTACGCATATTTCAATCTGACGCGGATAGCAATGAATTAAAACGATGAAGTCTTTGACGAGCAATAGCAATCCCTTTAAATCGATAACATTAGGTGTGCGGCGGACGGCGGGTGATATTATGAGAGCAAGACAGTGGGCGATTCAAACAAGGCAATAGGTGAAAGCAGATATGTGTGCGTGTTGCTACCGCCGTGCAAGGTTAACGTTTTTCTAATTTCGGAGCGAAGGCATAACCTGCTACCTCGTAAGTAATCAACACGACTTTCGAACGGAAATTCGTCTTGGAAAAGTGATAATTTCCCCGGCAATTGAATGACAGTTAACTGTTCTCACGACTACACCAAACATAAAGTCTGCATCTTATTGCCATCATTTTCTTTTATTTAAATGACCATATAAAGCGATGCATTAACTTAAATTATATAATTAGTTTCTGCTTTAAAGACAAGTCACATAAAATTACACAATCGTTATATAATTTAAATGTACGTTGTCTTAGACTTATTTTCGCTTGCTCGACGACGTCCGCTTTCTAATACCGCGCTCTTTGGTGCGTGTTTGCACGCGGATATGGTTTTATAAATATTTATTCTTTGTTCTACTGCAATTTTTGTATTTATATTTTTGTTAAAATGTGCATACGCTTCTTACAACTAACACCAATTTTAAAATGGCAGCGTTATATAAATCGTACTATATATTATGTGAATTACAAAGTAGAATTATAAAATATGTTCTATATATTATTGTCTAATGAGTTGTTTTACACAATCGAGTGTGTATCAAATAGGTGCGCGGTATTTATTCTCTTCATGTTTGTAATTATTTAGAACAGTAAAGTTAATTATTAAAGTTCTTTGAAATTTTTGCCTGCGCCATTACTTTATAGGTTATCCACATCAAGTAGCCTACATGTATAGAATGACGACAGGCAATGGATGCGAGCATTTACACCGTTACTTTGCTCTAATATTCTCTATCCACACTTAATCGAACTACACCTTATATGTAGGCAGATAAAATAACTACCGTGCCTATATTTCTTTACCAAGTTGGCAGTTACACGCAGTGCTAGAAATTTGTAAGCACGTGCCTTGGGGTGTTGCGTGAAATGTTTATGCGTTACGTTTGTCTTCCTTTCCTATTCATTGCGCCGAAAATACGATTAAATGTGTATTACATTTCACAGTAGGTATATACGAAGTTATGAGCCTCTATTTGAAAAGTATAACACAATTATTAACTTCCACATTTTATAATAGAATTGATAGCATAAAAACTACAATTTCAACATGTTAATCAAAAGTTGTATCTCGTCGAAGTGCCGATGGATCGACTTTCTCGAGATCATTATAAGTGGTCATGGACTCGGTTTCATTTTTTCATTCAGGATGTATGTGAATAACCTATAATTTTTGTTTGAAAGGTGGTTACTCAATCGCCGCCGGCCGGTAGGCATCAACCTCTCACGAGACGTCAAAACTTTCACTTGGTTTTTTGGGTATGAACACTTGTTATCCATCTATTTATGACGTGAACGAGATAAACTTTGATATATGAATATCGATAGATTAGTGACATGGTATGACAGAATTCATTAATAAATTTTCCAAGATCAACCGAAGATTTTAAAAAATATTTATTAACATCATTATTTAAATAATGTTTATTTTAAGAATAGTGCCCATGTGCAATTGTTGATCTTTTGGCTCCATTTTACGTTATTAAAGATTTATCTATTAAAGCCAGTGACGAATATTAAATTTTACATAATTCTTTGGTAATTTACCATGTCTTTATATGTTGATTTGAAATTGTGCGAGTGTATTGACCACTCACACACTTTCTTTAGCGCTGTGGCCATCGGAGACGCTTGTTGCCTTTTAATAGCATTTAATATATTATACAATGTAAAAATTTATCACATGGAATGTTATAGAAGTAGGCAACTATTTTTTATTAGTAATAGAGTTATTAGTACGTTCAGAAAATTATATAGCAATGAAGCAAAAGTACTACGGTTAATTTAATTAACATAAAGATTCCCTTGAACTTGATTTCATGAAGAAAATGTTAGTTCTGCTCTATTTACAGGTTAGAGTAATTACGAACGTAAACCGTAAATTAACCGCAATATTATACGGATATAATTCATTGCAATGAGCTACAAACGTCGCGTTGGCGGGAATGTGTGTGGTATTGATATCGCATCGGCCCAAGCATAGATTCACGATATTTATTTACACAAATATTTCATATTTAACAGTGTTAAAATTAATTTTAAAGAACTACGCGTACTATGGCGAAAGAAAATAAACCTTTATCTTATGGATACTTTCGTTTTTGATAAGCTCAATTAATTAGCTTACAGCTTAACTTTCACTTTAAAAAACCTCTTTTCATAATGAAGACCCAAATCTCATTCGAATGTTTCCTACTTTTATAATGTTTCTGAATAAAAAACTGAACGTTTATTAATTTCTTCATAAAAAGAATTCAGTACATTACTTATATGAAGAATTATTAAAATGTTGAGACTGGGCATCAAACCTTATATGCCGAACGGACACAGGCACAGGCAGGGTTCTACATTTTCACATTTTAGAAAGTGAAGGTTTTTACTTGTGAGTAAAGGAGAAGACCTGAACGAATGCTGACGACATCTTAATGCCCGTGGAAAATTCGTGACTAATATGTTTTGTACTATTTAGCTTTTGTTTTGAATTGAACTTAAAAGAGCGTTACAGTAGAGCTTTCAATTACGTAAGGTTTTCTTATTAACTTTCATTATGCATCGTAAGCTTTCACTCTGATTTACCTGGTCAAATATCGGACTGATTTAATAGGCACCCGAACTATTCGCTTGTAATTTTTCGATTTTTATTTTTATTTATTACCTGTAATATTACAAAAAGTTACAAAGATATTTAAATTTCAATAGTTAAAAATAATACTGCTATAAACCTATTTAATAAAATTATTGGCAGTTGTTCTTAATAATTGATTGAGAAACTTTATTTTTGCGTCTGGATCTTTCCAGATTATTGCGGTTTGGCTTATCTTAGCTGTTTTAATAAAAAAAAATATTCGTATGTAAATCTTTTATTGCACTCATTAGAAATGAAATCTCATTCCAGATCCTTTTATTCCGGGAATAAGTAAAAGTCTTACCTTTTCTCCAATAAGGTTAACACAAATCACTGAACACTACCTTCCAGGCTATCACTGGTGAAAGTGCGTGTTTACCGTGTGATGGTTTGACTTGCAATGAGCGTGGTGCCTTGAACTTCACATATATATAGTATGACCCAGTTCTGATTGTTAACTGCGTTTGAATGTCCACTGAATCCCGTTGCTTGGCTCTCCTCCCAACAATTGGCTGGACATTCCCAAGGACGTCTATGGCCATAGCAAATATCTACATAATATTATCTACATGATGTCTTTCATGAAGCTTGCATGCTTCTTTTAGAGGTCAATTATACCGAGACCGAGAAAACTATTTTTATCAGTATCTATATAATAACATCTCAAAGTATCTCTAGAGTAAACAACAAAAATCCTTTTTCATTTCTGTTAACATGTGTTAAAACCTAAAAATTTATAGTATGTAGGACACTTATATGTAAGCAATGCTAGCAACAGAATTGAATCTTATTAATTGTTGAGTCTACATAATACAGTATTTATATTGTCTTACACCCTATAGACGCATTACTTCATACAAACAACCGATTTGATAATTTAAAAATATGTATGTATATACACATACGTTGGAGACTGAGGATTTACAATTAGAATACATTTACTTTTACATTATAATATTAAAATAATAATAATAAAAAAATAATTAGAATATATTACAATTAGAATACTTCATTTTACAATGCATTTTCTTGAGCTTAAACTAACCAAATCCTTATTTATATATTTTTTTGCAAATTTATGAATAATTTTGGTCCTAGAATATGTAACATATTTTAAAATTCACCGATTTTTTTGTTTCAGAGGCAACGCGGATGAACTATGAAAATACAAGAAAGACAGATTCACATTAAAGTGTTATAAGAAATACGTCGAACCACGCTAGGCAAATATGCTGGAATATACAAAAAATTTCTTCTGTATTATTCAGGTATTTCTTTATGGGTCACTAAGTGCTTATAGACCACAGCACAAATATTTGATTCCTTATAATATGTCCTGATAATGTTGTGATCCTTGTTACTAAATATTGATCTTTAACATATGTTTCTATATATTTATCAACAACGATTATATATTTTGTAGGCAGTGTTAAGTCATGGATTGAATGAAATTAAATTTTCGTGGATATTTTTTTTTAAATCTATAGCGGACAACGAAGCAGGTGAGTCTTCTTTATGGTAAGAGAACACCGCCTGTTGAGTTGCCGGCTTTTTACGCCGCTAGAGCGGCATTTGTAAAGGCCTCCGATGTCCTCACTCACTCTGCGAAACACAGTACAAGTATTGTTTCACGCTGAGTACTCTTTGAGACCGTGGTATCACCTCGGACGTACCGAAACAAGCTCCCGCGGGTGATATAAATACTTTTAGTTTTAGGTCATTAGGCTAACACAAAAATATGTCACCCGTAAGCTCACTTATCATTGAGGCCAATTTATAATTTATTTTCATAAATAAATACAATTGTTGGTATTGTTATGAATTTCTCAGACAACGCACGTGGAAATCATATGAAAGTCAATAGCCTGATAGTCTTCCCATGACTTACTTATTACCTTAAAGCTTACGGATTTCTTTGTTAATGGTAAATTCTACTTATAGTTAGCAGTGTCAATAGATAGATGGTAAAATTTTTTATATTGATAGTAAAGTTGCGGGAAGAATGAATTTCTTTCTTTTATATTATGAAAAAGTGATTAAACATAATAAGATATAATCCCTAGTCTTGAAAATTTTAGATGAACGCATAAATTAAGTGATTGAATGGATTTATGTAGACAAACTTAAGTTTAATTAGGAATTAACTCTAGCTTGAGTAGTAGGTACTATCAAATAGTTCAGGCTGGCGTCTTATAATACATTTTGTCTTGTTATTTCAGGTCACGATGAGATGGGAATATATTGCTTCAGTTCTGAAAGAACAAGTTTTGTATAGCTGTATATTCTGCGGTCGGTCGATATTCAGTAAGTTATTAAATTCCATCGTTTTTTTCCTAGTTTGTGTTGCCGGCTTTTTTACGTCACTTCAGCGGCATTTCTAAGGGCCTCCGATATCCTCATTCACTCATTGAAACACAGTAGAAGTATCGTTTAACGCTAAGTATTCTGTGAGCGCGTGGTATCACTTCGGACGAGCCGGCGCAATTAGTGCATTCGTATATGCTTCAGCATGGCTCTCCCACGGTAACTTTTTTCATTAATTCATAGCTGCTCTGCATTTCCATTCTATCCATTCTTCGTGTCCAAAGCCTTATCTTGATCTTTGTATTGTCTGTAAAAATTATGTCTAATTGTTGCTGATCATGAATAGATTATTGTTACTCGTACTGATATAGCAACAGGTGGTTACATAATTGGCAATGTGAGTCACGAGGATCAGGCCTTGGGCGAAAGTGATGAATTTCGATACCATAACAATGATTCATCTTATCGACCTACTCATTATACGTATTAACCATGTCATTGGTATTCAAAGATTTTAGATTAAGTATCTCCGGCTCTGACTGTAATAAAAATAGGGAAAGATAGCAGTTTTTCTTGATGGCATAATATTTTGGTTTTCTTAAACAAATTTAATGCTATCGTAAACAATTTCACCAATTAACAATTACCTCTGGTTAAAGAACTTGTGCTTGGAACCGAAGTTTTTTCTATAACATTTTTATAATATCTATTTCTATGACTGCTAATATGTTATTCTTTTGTTTATTATTCTATAGGGGACCACGGAGTAGGTGGGTCTTGAACAACCGCGCCACTCTTCGCACATTGGTTGTGTTGCCGGCTTATTACGCCGGCTATTTTAAGACCTGCGAGATCCTCACTCAGTCTGCAAAACACAATACAAGTACTGTTTCACATTTTATTCCATTTTAAGTTATATTTTTCAGTTAAAATCGCATTGCATGGCCTAACACTGTAATAAATACAAAAACAAAAGTAAAACAAATAGATTTTATTTTTTCTACAAACAGTCAAATTCAAGTTAATTTTTTATTTCATATAGGAAGGAACCTTTCAAGCTTGTGAACTCAAGCTGTGACTTGAGGGAAGATACAAGAAAATCTGCCGGGCTGAATTTTTTTATATTGTGAGTTTACATTTTCTTGTTCATTAGTATGAGAATGCAGAGTTATTATAGTCCAAATCTCATGTGCCAGTATCATTCAAAAGGTCTTCTTTTTATTAATACGACCGATATAATTATACTTTTTCTTAATAATAAAATTTAAGTAGACGTCAATTGTCAAAATTGTAATGTTACGCATTTTAATTTAGATTTTTTAAGCCTCGTCTTTTGGTTACTTGTTAATATGAATGCTGGTTGTAGTGAAACATCATACTGTGAATCACCCACTTTCTTTTTCGGGGTATTCCAACTTCTAAGCGGCAGCAATAAATGCTAACTTCAAAAATTGGTCTGCTTAAAAGATTACTTTTACTTTAATAGCATAATGCATGTTTTAAATTTTAGTATGTCTATTATGTAGATTTAGACAACTTTTCGCCCGTGGGAGATCCATGCTGAAGCATATGCTAACGCACTAATTGGGCCGGCTCGTCCGAAGTGCTACCACGGGCTCACAGAATACTTAATGTGAAATGGTAGTTGTACTGTGTTTCGCAGAGTGAGTGAAGATATTAAGACCCTTAAAAGGCCCGCTTAAGCGGCGCAAAAAGCCGGCAACACAATCAATGCGCAGACTGTGGCGCGGTTGTTCATAGGCGGCGGTGTTCTCTTACCATATAGGAGACCCATTAGATCCGTTGTACGCTATATTATAAAAAAAAGTTGAAACTTAATAAAATATATCGTAATACTGTTGATTAAAGTTATACTACAATTAAGTTTGAATACATTACAATTTTATAAGTTGTTATATATATACATTTTCTTATTAGGTATAGAAAACGTTCTATTGAGTGAAACACTTCTTGCAATAATATTATTTAAATGTTATATGTTGCAACCATATTCGCTTGAGCGTCTCAAACCACGAAATTGTTATTGTATTTTCTAATTTATGGCTGCTGTTACTTAGTATAATATATAACAATAATAGTATGGCAATTACATTTAGTAGATATTATGGATGTCTGTTGCCTCAACTTTGTTAAAATCAGATATTTTATTTAAATGTTCTGCCTCGTTTTTGCAACAAGCCATTCGGATAATCGAATATTTAATATAATTTTTCGAATAAATTAACATTTGTAGGTACTGTTTTATTTCAATTGTCTCTTAAATTGCTCCATTATGGCACTGTCTTAGTTTATTTTCTTATATTTTATAGTACATATACATTATACATAGTATACATTAGCAAAATTATTTATTTATATAAAATCTATTATCTAAATACTTTTCTTACATTAGTTTAAATATTCACATAAAGTTCTAAAAAAATAGATATTTGCCATCAAAAGACGCATATTTTCTAAATTATTATAATTTACACCTGACACACTTAAATATTTGTCAATTTGCGTCTATACCATGATAACTGTACATTTTGAATGGATTACTTTCTTCAGTAGGTACCCGAAAGGGAGAATTTATATATTATATATATAAATAAGTAAGAAATAATTAATGTATTTAAAAAACCTATATAAATAAAAGAATATTATAAGAAAAAATATGACATATGCCTTAATCAATCAAAGAGAAACACGTTTAATTA
This sequence comes from Delias oraia, assembly GCA_018230265.1. Taxonomy (NCBI): domain Eukaryota; kingdom Metazoa; phylum Arthropoda; class Insecta; order Lepidoptera; family Pieridae; genus Delias; species Delias oraia. The sequence continues at coordinate 14,395 of DWCF01001875.1, read as the reverse complement.
AGAATGTAGAATTATAGAGATTTTGCATTCTTATAATTATATTAGCATTTATTTCTGTATAAGTAAATAGGTAATATTTAAAAATAAATCTAAACGGTGTATGAACCTTGCGGTGTATAAAACGTATATTAAACTAAGATAATATAGGCTCAAGTGTACTGGCACAGTTCGGAGTTCCGCTTGTTATGAAATGCTTTCCTCTGAGATCCGTTATCGAGAAAATTGCTGAGGAAAGTTTAATAAGAAATTTTTGATTATCATATAGAATGATGCGTTTATTTAAATAATTCGATTTTCTATGTCTTGTCACAGAACTTGTCTTATCATGACTAAAATAACAACGAAAAAATGTTTAGTTTTAGTGTATTTTTGTTAAAGTTGAATACAAGTAACATATAAAAGATTTTGCGGTCTGTTTTGAATTATTTAAAGATAATCACCAAATATACAAAAAACGTGTTAAATGCCAAAGGAATGTATGTAAACAAAGTGTTAGATAGTGGGCCAGTGGGGCAGCGAAATGTTAGCTTTCGTACGCGCAGGCACAGCAGTTGAATGAGGCCTTGAAATGTATACAATTATAGAGCATTAATTATTAAATATTAACTGTACATATTTCATCATGGCTATCTGATACTGATACTTTCAACGAACTGTATTACTGTTTTATTAAACGGACTATGACTTAGAAGGTTTGTCACTAAAACAAAAACTAAACTCAGTCATTTAAATCATAAGCATAATTAAATCATAATTTTCATTCAAAAGTTAATCACTGAATGAATACTAGTAATATGGCCTTAACAAAGAATTATTTTAAACTATTCTATAGGGCAGTTCACAAATATAGAAGTAGATTTGTTAGAAACGGAACACTGTGTAAAAATGTAAATTTACTTTATATTTGCGTTATAATTTTCTCTTGCCCACTAACTTTGAAAACATGATGTCGCAGTAAGAAAGTGAAATTAGATCCCAATGTGAAACAGAACGCATCATCGGTACGTACCTGTATGTCAAAGAAGTGACGTCACATATTTTCATAAAATTTGATCTAAGTATAATGAGGAATTATATAGTTCGAAGATGTAAGTTTAATGCAATTGATAAGTTTTTGATTTTGAAATACAGTAACTGCATGTAACGTCACTCCGTTTATCGACTAACTTTTTCAAGCGTTGAAAGGCAAGACAATAGGCTGAAATGCAAGCTAAACCGACCAACTCCCCGTTGGTTTATTTGGCTTGACTTCAATGCAATGATAGGGATACCTCTGAAGAAAGCTCTGGAAGCAGTTAAGTTATTGGAATAGTAATTTCTTTATGACCAGGAAGAGTCAATATTGCAAGATATGAAAATAAGTAAAGGAATACAATAAAGTTACTGGTACAGTAAAAGGCACGCAATGAAAATAAAAGACTACGTATTAAAGTTTAAATGTTTATTGTAATTATTAAGAGTAGTCTGATATAAACTGTTTTAGCGTTCGTAGCATATATTTTTGTCATTATGGAGGAAAACGAGCAGTAGGCTCACGTAAGATAAACCAGATAAGTTAAGTTAAGTTGCCAGAATTTAAGGGATAGGTATCTTTTTTTTTAATGTCTCTTAAGTCGTATTGGTTTGGAAATATCTCTGCAGGCAGCCGATTCCACAGAGGGAGATATAACTTAAGGGTAGTAAATCTGTATGCTGTGTAGGTCTATGGGACAAATTTGATTTACAATATTGCTTAAAACTCTTATTGCTCCTCTTTAAATTGTAACCCAGAGGTGAATGTCCATAATTTGCACTTTTGTTTTTAAATTCGGTTACTTTTTACGGTCGGTCTTGCGACTAAACCACTTCACTTTCTCCGAAAATTATTTAAACCTGAATTTTCCTTGAACGAGGAAGTAAACAATGTATAGTCCTAATTTTATCCTTAATACAATGGAGATTCAGGTACAACGGAATGGATTGATTTGAACGGAATAATTTGATAAATTTACATTAATACTTGTATCTAGCCGTACTTAGTCTGCTTAGTCTTTGTAGGTCATTTAGTAAGTTGGGCCTCCATGGCTAAGTTATTCACTCGTCTGATGCACGCAGCACGTGTAATTTGATAAAAAGTTTGGTTAAGTGGTGGTTAGGTTGGCATAGAAAGCTTATCGTCTATTGCCTAAAGTAATATACCTATTAAATAATAAAATGTTGCTTTGGACTTATGTGCTTATATGAAAGATTTAAGCTTCGTTCAAGTTTAAGATACGGCCTTATGTCTTTTATATAACACTGTCAACACACACATCTATCGCTTTACTATTATCTAGGTATTACGTCGCTGGTTACGAAACAAACTTGATTATCATTGTACAATGAGAAGGGACCTTATTTTCCGAAGTAATAAAAAGTGCCAATGGTTTGAATATTCAATTTAACAATGCTAGGATTGTCTATAATACTTACCACGTTACCCATAGTCCGTAAAAACAGTGGAAATATTCTTATTGTTGATAATATAATACTCAACTTTACATAATTAACATTGGCTGATAATTTGAGTATGCAATATGCTGCATTAGACAGTTTTCTACTAAAAGCTAAATTTAATCTTGAATGGATTTGATTTCATCTATAATTACTTGCTGCCTTATATAATTAGGATTCCAAATTTAATTCCAACGAGCCACGCAGTCTACACAGATTGTGATGCAATAACGATTTAAATACAAGCAGCTCATAGGTCATTGCTTTTATTATGTAATGTGTGCGAACGGAAATTAATATTTCTTTACTTCCGGTAGGTGTTGGCCCAAACGCCCATCATATGGTTAGCTTGTCTACATTGATTATATTATCCAGATGTGCAGAATTAATATTTTTAACACAAATTTATAACACAATAATAGGTAAGTTATATTACATATTTTAAGTCATTGTGTTTTGTTAACATTTGATTTTTTACGAAAACTATTTTACTAATAATACTTTTTGAGTACATATTAATTACTCTTAATGCGTAAATTCATTAAAATAATATTATTTTATAAAAAATCATTCTTTCAAATCACACTCAATGTAACGTTTTTCACAGGCGTCGCTTTTATTTTCAATTTCCTCTTGCGCGGGCAGATGGCGATAAAACACAGCCGAACCACGCAAACCACTTGTTGGAGCTTCCTTACCAAAAACAGAATGTTGCATTTTACTAACAAAGGGTGTGATTTTGCAAAAAAGTAATTTAATACAAGAAACGTCTTCTTGTGGTTCATTAACAAGGTCTTCCAGAGAACCCGGTAAAGTTTCATTCTTTGCAGCGTCTATGAGGCCTTGAAGAGTTTTTGACTTTTTCTCTAACAAAAATGCCGTGAGATCGTGAGAACGCTTCGAACTAGGTCGTTTTGGGCCGGACAAAAACGTCGTTATCTGGGAAATAATGAAACATTTGTTATTTATTATAGCCGAACTGTTTTGGTCTGGACAGTAGCCGGGCGAGTATTTAACACGCATTAATTTGCCGGCTCGACCGAAGTAATACCACGGGCGCACATAATAACAGTGTCAAACACTGTAGGTACCTACTTGTAGTGAGGATATCGAGTGCCCGTGAAAGTGTATCGCTCAAACGGCGTAAGAAAAGAACACAACTAAAAGAGCTGATTGTGGCGCGGTTGCCCATGGGCGGCGTTATCACTTACCATAAAAGGGGTCTCACCTGTTCCCTAGCCAGACATATATTATGGATAATCAGAATGTATATTTTCGTGTTTGGGTTACGTTATTTTTTAATATTTTTATAAAATAATTATTATAATGATACGCTCCAAATATCTAGATTCTACATTGAAATTTGAGTAGGCATAGAAAAAGAGAAAGGGAACAAAAGAGTTATGCAATTATAGTTAACCTTAAATTAAATTATATTAATAAATATAAGATAATTTTTTTAAAATTTTTGGATCTTTTTATGCACAATGAAATACTTGCAGAAATTTCTCACCATTTGTGCTAGGAAAATGAGTGCATTTACTGCAACTGCAGTTATTTGATTAGTCTGAAGACCAAATAATTTAATTATGCTTCGCCATGGGGTCATCAATTGTGGTGCCTCATTCGCGCTATGTTGGTCTTTTTCTCTTGACTCTTCTGAGGAGAACAAATTCCCAGCGTCAGTGAAGTGTGTGTTCTTGTGATTTGGTTGAAATGCTCGGACAACAAAATCAGCAACTTTCATTGCTACCGATTCCGAACCTGATATAAAAACTAAATTAATATGTTTAAAATTATAAAAAATACACAACGTTTGAAGTAGGAAAATTATTCGGCAAATCAGAATTGTAAATTATGAAAATTTTATAAAAGAATATTCGGTCTTACCAAGAAAATCCTTCGCGATTTTAATACCATTATTTATATGATCTAGTACTGATTCCCGTGAATGTTCACTGCACGCAACAAATTCGAAAATAATGAACAGCACAACTAGCGACGCCATCTCGAGACAATGAATTGTATTACAATGGCTGCGCTTAGCCATGCTTCGATTAATGAAATAATGATTCAGACCTACCCAAGCCATCATACCATAACATCTTTATACAGGTTGTGTATTTCAAGACAATTAAAAATAATCTATTTTTTAATGTCAATTTTAAAATATAAACTTATTCTTGGCGTTTTTAAAACTTTTCCCACGCATCATAGTTGAAAGATTCATTTCTACAGATTCAAACTAGATGTCACTACTGTAACGATTGTTCAATTGATTGAAATTCAATAATTTAGTTAACCATCATACGCCAATAAAATCTTCAGCCTGATGTCTTCATATTATATTAACATTTACATTTTTAATAAAAAAAATTAAATAAACAGGATAATACTTCAAACTACATATACGAACATTTCATATTACATACAAGTAATTAATAAAACAAACTGTGAACTTAATTATCTAGGTATATTAAAGAAATAAAATTATAAGTAGTTTTATATTTTCTATGTATAACATTATATAAAAATAAAAAACGCTATCGTTTTGTTGCATCAATTAACTTTTTAAAGAAAAGCAATCGTTTTCAGACAATGCCGACATTATAATAATTGTAACTATATTTTAATTTGTTATTCATCATGTACGCATATTTTCGGAACTGTATTAAGTTTACTTTAACTACCCATTTTTAAAATAAAAATTTATAAACTGTTTTACTTTTATTATTTGACAGCAAAGACTCGAACTTTTCCGAGGATTTGATAACTGTTTGTCTTATACCGTTTCTCGTTTGTGCTTAACAGACCAAAATAATTCTTGTCGCAGTCTTCAGTAAACGCCATGTTTTACGGAACGAATGTCACCGTGTTAATTTTACTCTTGCATAAAACATGTTCGTGTGAGCCAGTGACAGAAATACAACTCCTAAACGAACTGCCAGTGGACAAGTTAATGCAATTGAAAAACTCACTGAGGGGCTTGGATGATAAATACGATAATACGACAATAAGTACGCCGTTTGAAAAGGATGCAGCGCACGCCGAAGCTCTACGTGCGCCCATTAAGCGAACAGACGAAGATCTCTATAAGAAAGAGGATAGTAAAATAAGTCACATATTTACGATGTCAGTCACCACCCTCGCGTTTCTGGCGTTTGGCGGCTATCTCCTCTGTCTCATTGTGCACGCAGTGAAAGCGAAACAAAACAGCCCTGTCACCCAGCAGTCCACGTTATTTCTAAACTCTGGGATAAAGAGACCCCAAACACAATTTGCGTCGTATGGCCGTAAAAAGAGAGAAGCAGTTGAACTATTGGAGCCAGAGGAAATGTTTGTTGCGATGATGCGAGTTTGTGAGGGTTACGCTAAGTGGAATGCGCAAAATATTAATTAAAGTAGCGGATATTGGTTTTTTATTGTTGTTTGGTCAAATATATTACATAATATTCATAAAAAGGCATATCAGTGATGAGACATGCTTAAATATAGTATCCGTCTAATGCACGAATCATTGAATACGTAGATTGACGCACTTTTATAGTAATACTAATCCAAATGTCTGCCTCTCTCATTTCATCAGAAGTGTATCTACTTATAAATTAGAAAGCTGGCAGCTAAAGTAATCGACATAAAATATTTCGTGTAATAAGCCAATTATTTTCCTTGAACGCGAAGCGAAACAGTGTTTACATTAAAAGTAGGAAACCAGATGGCCTACAATATACCTGAACGTTTTCAACCTGTCAAATAATCATGATAACACCTTATAATAGCTGTATCTACGTTTAAAAGATAATTGTTCAATTCTTTTAAGGCACAACAAAGAAATTTGGTTCCTAATATTTGTAGTCTAGAGTTTATTTTTATATAAACAATTGTTTTTATGATATTTTGGTTGGTTGTAAGTATGCGCTTCTGTTAGCTTAGTAATGAGGATCTGTGTTCATTCTCTCATCACCTATGCCCGCTGTTTACAAAACGTTAGATATTCAATGCTTTACAGCTTTGAGCCACATGAACACTGTTTTTTCAATAATGAGAATTCTTCAGATGTGTCTTAGCCGGTAATATTTAATACTGATATTATTAACCATGCATTATGTATATCTATCTACATACATCTACATCATTTTCTATATAATTTTTAGTTTAATACTTATAAATACATGATAAACTTTTATTGTTTATTCTTATTATAAATTTCTTTTAATAATTGGATTAAGCTAACCGTTACCTTTTTTATGGGAACGGAGGCAAACGAGCCGGAAACTCACTTAGGATAAGCGCCGCCCATGGACACCCTAGCTCTTGTAGAGCTACGGGTGCATTGCCGGCCTTAGAATACCTACATTATTATCGTTTTTATTAATGCTATAGTAGAGATATTTCTAAAGGAATAAAACTTTTCATCTTAATAGCTTTAAACATTATAATATAATGTGACATACTGAAAATGAAAGCTTTTACAAGAGAGATTCGTTATTAGGTTTAAATTGACAGTAAATTTGCCATGCGACGCCCATTTTGTAAGGGTCAAAGGTTTAAGACCCTACTCAACTCAACTAAATTGAATTCAAGTCGAAATCGCATCGTAAAGCATCGAGGACTTTAACATCGATTGAAAGGAACGGCGAAATTATTGAAATGCCTTTGCCAATTCAGTTACCTTGTTTTTATGTGACACTCCGTGCGCAGATATGCTGCTTACTTCAATAGCAAGCATCGAGAATAGTCTGATTTATTGCGCACTACGCAAATTAGTTGCGGGCTTGCAAACCAAGCATACTGTACCTACATAAATATCTGTGTTGCGAACGTGGGAGAGCCATGCTGAAGCATATGTAGACGCACTATTTAAGCCGGCTCGTCCGAAGTGATAGCACGGGCTAACAGAATACTTAGCTAAAATGGTCCTTGTACTGTGTTTTGCAGAGTGAGTGATATCGGAGGCCCTTAAAAATACCGCTTATACGGCGTAAAAAGCCGACAACACAACTATGCGTGGACTGTGGCGCGGATGTTCATGGGAGGTTGTGTTCTCTCACCTCACTTTGGGCGAGCCGGCCCAATTAGTGCGTCAGAAAATGCTTCAGCATGGCTCTCCCTCGGGTGATTTATTTCAAGAAACAATCCTACATTAAGGATTTGAAATGAATATAATATGGACTTATATACTTCTAGTATCTACATGATATCTATTAACACTCACTGATCATAAGGATCTTAACTAAACACGCATCATACATATTTCATGACACCTGCTCTTGGTAGACATATTTACATTCTGCATGGACTGAACAATAGTGAGGTAAGGCGTTTTTCCTATTTAAGCATTATATTAAGAAACTAACAATAAATATTTCACCCAACAAAATACATCGCGGACTCTGTTGACAAATCCCGCAATAAAATATAAACATTTACAATAAAATTAATTATTATTTACACGGCGAGACCGACGCCAGATATATGGACGAAGTGTTGTATGGACGTGTCATAAACAATATGCTTAGTATAAAATATTCCTATATAGATTTATTTCACTTCCTAGGATAGTAAGGTAAATAACTTTTGCGTAAGAAGTATTCAGAATAATTAAGATGAGAAATTATGTACCAGTGGCGAGGACCCTTCTTTGCGCTCATCGGACCACTTTCCCACGACGTGAGGGCCCAAGGCGAGGTTCGTGTCTCATCGGTGATGCCCTTGTGCTAGTCGCTGTACAAAATTTTTCAGCAAGCCCCCAGCCCGCGTTAAACTGTAGCGGCTACACTAATCAACAGTCATTCCAAAAACCAGCTGTTAATTTGTTCTACATAGTGGACTATAGTCCCATCCACATCAATCCAACATCTATTAGGCCATGCTGGAGGTCCGGGACCCCGCGGCGGGTGCTTTATCGCATGCTGCGCGCCGGACACCTCACGCCCCCCACGCTTCCCCCGGTAGGGCTGCCACGCTACTGCGGAGCTCCCCCATTTTCTAGGGTTGCCATCCAAGCCATGTAGTCTATGCAGAGCCTGTAACAACTGCCATAGATGTTTTTAATATTAAATATGTACATATTCATCACCGGGTTTTCTTAGAATTATGAAATTAACATAAATAAATGATTAAAATATAATAATTTTGTATCGTCTTTAATATTTTTAAATGGAACAGATTCTTAGTTCTAGGAATTAAACGCTTAAACCACCTTGTACGCTACCTGCCCGCTGAATATATTTTTTTAGTATAGCGAACAACGGAGCAGGTGGGTCTCCTATATGATAAGAGAACTCCGATAGCCTCACTCACTCAGCGAAACACAGTACATGTGCCGTTTCACGTTGAATATTCTGTGAGCCCGTGGTATCACTTCGGACGAGCCGGCCCAATTAGTGCGTCCACATATGCTTCAACATGGCTTCCTCACAGGTGTACAATTAATTATATAGAATAATAGAATATATTTGTTTGAGATTAGATGTTTAGTTATTTTTAATTTGTTTAATGTTAAATGTTCCTATACTAAAAGAAATAATAAGTTTACTGGTTGAAGACTTTCGTAAAGATCGGGAACAGAGTTTACAACATTCTCATAACTCGTAAACTGCCTCTGCGCCATAGCGAGGCGTCTTAGCTGACGTTTATTGTGATTTACGCACGAATAAGCGAGTAATAGTGATTTTTTGCACGGACATAAGTAATATTACGATAAATGTATTGTTATTCACTTTATATTACCGGTTATATATGACTGTCACTTTTTAATTCATTGATCTCGACAGATTTAAATTTATAAAAAAAACCCTTTAAAAGAACGTATACGTAAATAAACTTGTTTTACTTCTATTTTATAAACGGATTTGTGTTCTATGAAATTTATTAATTTGTTTCATGTTTTAATACTTGAGAATCAGAAAGTAATAAACATAAATAACAAAATGGTCTACAGAATTAAATATAAGTTGTGTTTATTATATTTTTTATGATTTTAATGAATATTTTGAATATTAAAGTTCTCACATCTGTGTAATATTTCTTTTCAATGAATTTATATAGACTATAGAGTATAAACTATAGACTATAGGCCTATGTCCAGCAGTGGACTTGAATTGACTGATGATGATGATGATAGAGTATAAATTATAGATTAAAAACTATTGTTTTGAAATGATTTAAGAAAACATCAGTCTTTTTGTTAAATTTTCTTTTCTTAATAAATTAAATTTATATAAATTATTAACGATCTACAATAGAACCACGGCATTCTAGAGTTAATAACTCCTATATCTTCATTGAATTAGCGAGAAACAGTTTTAATTCAAATACCAATCGAACCTACTTACATTAAAATTATTTATTCAATATACCATCTTGTTTTTGCTACTAAAATACACGTCAGAGAATGAGAGACAAAATATTTAAGACATTGTTTGAAGTAGGTAAATAAATGTTTATAACTGAGGGATAAATACACATTTATCAAGTCGTATTTGATATATAATAAGTAGGTAACCTACTTATTTTAAAAATTAATGAGATAATGAACGTAATGTTCTCATTTTTTCAAGAATGCAGACGTAAATATTGATTTTATCGAGCGAATAAATATAATCAGATACACAATTAAATATGCTAATTCCCAATTATAGTTTTAAACAGTTTTTTGATAGCTCCAAAGTTAATTACAAGGCATTAGAACCAATAAAAAATGTTCGAAAATTTATTATAACCAATAAAAGTGATGTATGGTTATTTGTATATTTTTTGTTGTTAAATATGTACAAGAACATAACTTGTATCCGGATTCAATGAGAACAAGGCGATATTGTGTAAGTTATATCGTTTATTGGATTTGAACTTACCTCAGGCGACGCATGTCGGTCCTATTCTGTTAAATTCGATAACTCTTGGTTAATGTTAAACACAATAAAAAATTAAAAAATATTATAGCTAGAAATATTATTATATATAACATTATGTTTCAAAACAAATACGACTTGGGGATCTTTAAGAAAAGAGCGTACATATTCCATAAAAGCCGACAACGCACCCGCGGCTCTGCAAGGGTTAGAGGTGTCGATGGGTGGAGGACCGCTTGCCCTAGATGAGCCTCCAGCTCGATTCCCACCGTTATAATTTTGTAAAGCAACGATTTTGTTCTTTAAACGTGCACATTAAAAGTATCCAAGTTTTTTTAAGGTATAGAGGACAACGGAGCAGCCGGGTCTCCTCTATTATATATACCCACGCTTTTCTTGTGTTGCCGGCTTTTTACGCCGCTTTAACGGTATAATTTCAAGGGTCTCCGATCAGAGTAACTCACTCATTCATTGAAATAAGGTACCAGTACTGTTTCACGCGTATTCTGTGAGCCCATAGATACACTTCGGACGCAACAGAGAAATTAGTTCGTCACATACCAACTAAAATAACAAATAAACTCAACTTCCACATATCTTTACAATGATTTGTTGTGCCATTTAAAATGCTTAAAAATTCACAAAGTCAATGAATTCAGAGGATTTGATTGAAATGTGGAATTGAATTGAATATAAATCGATTAAAATACACATAATTCCCAAAAGGAGCATAAAAATGAAAAAAGGCGTAGAATTTATTTTATTGTGATCAGATAACGCTTTTAAAGAATACGCGCCTTGGCGATCGCTGTAGAGTTATAGGGATAATTCACGTCATCAAATACTTTATTAACAGTTAGTTATGTTGGATGATATCGGCTCTACAATTAAATTTTAATATTTAGTGTAGGCGTGTACAATTTATCCGAGACTGATATTTAATGTAACACCATCGAACTAAAAGTTTATTTTTTAAAGTTTTGAAATGAAATTCTATGGTATTGCGACAATTTTGATTGCATATTCATTTATTCTAGTCATCTATTATGGGTTTTTAAAAAAATGAATCAAGATAAAATAATAAAATGTTATTGAGTCATACACAATTTATTTTAAGCAGAAAATTACCATTTTTTAAAATGAAAAATTTCAAATATAAATAAAGTTATTATAAAGTTACTAAAACATGGAACGATCTAATATCATTAGCGTTAGATCTATCTATGTATTTATTTTATATCTATCTATTTCTGATGCGATAAATTACTAAGAGAATCAAATTCAACTTGAAATTTAGAAGAATATTAAAAAGTTCTGTTTGTTTTGAAAGAGAGAATTAAAACTAAATGTAGTAGATGAAATCGGAATGAGCAAAGACAGACACTAGAATGTCTTATTAGTTTGAGCTTATCTAGAATCAATGACCCAGCCCCATAGCATTGGTCCTCTTTTTTATCAGACACTAATAGCCTAATTTGCAATTCAATAATAAATTAAATACAATCAATTAGTCTATCAATTTGGAATTATTATGCATATTAAGAAAGCGTGCGTGCTTAAAAATGTCCATAAATATGTAGAATTGAGGAAATAAGAATAATTCGAGTCGTTTCATTGTTACCTCGGGTTCCGTCGGGTTGTTATTTTTCTTTTCTCTTTTTTATTATATATATAAAGGTTATTATTTAAGTTTAATAATCGATCTATACTTATATTATAAAAAAGTTTGTGTCGTTAAAGGGGATAATCTTAATAACTTATCTTGTAAATTATTTTACCAAAAGAAGGTTCGTTATTTTTGAGTCATATAGGATATATATTAATCCGAAAAATTAGAAGACTGTCGTGGTCGTATTTACAAAGTTGGTGAAAGAAAATCGACTGACCGATATTGTTTCTTACGAACGCTGCTTTAACGACAAGATATAGTTAGACATAGATACGATATGAGTAGTACCTAAATGATTAAAGTCTAATAAAAAAGTTGTAGAGCTTAATGATCTTTATATATATATATATACTGTCCGCAACAGCATATGTCTAACTTTTATAAATATTTTTCTTTTTTTATATATTCACACCCGTGAGAAAGCCATGCTGAAGCAAATACGGACGCACTAATTGGGACGGCTCGTCCGAAGTACTATAGGTTTACTCAGCTTAAAATGATAGTTGTACTTGAAACGGTTCAACTACTATGTTTCTCTGAGTGAGTTAGGATATCAGAGACCCTGATAAATGCCGTTTAAGTGGCATAAAAAGCCGGCAACACAACCAATCCTCAGACTTAGGTGTGGTTGGTGATGGGTGGCGATGTTCTCTTACCATATAAGAGATCCCCTGCTCTATTGTCCACTATACCATAAAAAACAAATTAGTGCAGTTTAGTTATTTAAGTATATATTATAGTAAAATAATGATATTTGTTATTTAAGATATCTTATTCATTATTCTCTTCTATAGGTACTAGAGTTTCTCGTAGTGTTTATCAACATTTTTTATAATTTATTGTTTCTCTACAAAGGCCAAACAGAATAAATTATTTGAGGGTCTAACGGACCTCTGAAAGCAGAGAATGAATTGATTGCCTCCTCCCGTACGTAAACATGTCGGTGTGTGCTCTCGTAAAGTGTAAGGGGATATTTTTAACGGCTTCGATATTTAATATTTATTGCGACACGGACATCCAATATGAGCTAACGATTTATATACATAATCGCTCCGGGTCCCGATGCCTAAGTGATAATAATACGTATTTTTATTGATGTCTGTACATACTAACTGTTAAACTGTAAATTATTAATATAGCTTGCTATAAATACAAATAGTTTCCAAACTTTGACCATCTAAATCTTTGACAGGTACTAAAAGAATTGTAAATAACAACCAATTTCTTGCTTAGAGCAAAATTTAGGTACATTTATTCTAACTTAGCTAATAAATTTGGCGTAAGCACAACGTTGTAGGTAAAGTCAGAGTGATTAAATATTGTACCCATCTCTAAGACCGTTTTTTATACCAAAAAAGATTATAAATATTATATGGAAACACGCAAAGATCCATACTTAAAGCAGTTATTCTTGGAATTAATAAATCTCGACCGCAAATATATATCGAATTTTTCTACAGATTCTTAAACTGTAAATCTGATATAGGCAAGTCATGCAGACGCTACCAAAACAATACAAATTGAAATATAAGTCTATGTGGTTGACCTTTTTTGTCCCAAATAATATTCAATATATATATATAATATATACATACATGCAGATATTTTATTATCTAATATTAAAAGGTTTTACGATAATAAAAATGAAACAGTAGCCATTAGGTATAATTAGTATACATTGTGTATTTAACTACAAATATCTTTAACGGTCGATACTTAAAAATTCTATTAACGAAAATGAAAAACAAATCTTACGCTAATAAATGACAGATCAAATTAATTTATAGCTATTAAAGTTCGGACCGGGTGCTTCGAATGCCTTTTTGGTGCTATTCTCAAGCTAATCGCTTTCAGGAAATCACGTCTTTAGAAAATTTATTGGATGTACGTCGGCATTGTTTGTTGTACAGTAAAACTGTTGATTGTCAAACAGGAAGCGGGGTGCGATCGTATGAACGGAGTGGCGATTTCAAGAATCGCCATTTTACCATTTGCGAGATCCACCTGCTCCGTTGTCCGCTATAGATCCATATATCTACCATAAAAATAAATTCCTATAGTTAAGTAAGACGAAAAGAAAGGGCCAAATTTTAACAGGATTAAATTTTACATGAAGAAAAACTGCATAAAGGTATTTCTTATTTAATATTAATTAGAAATATTTTTAATTAATTTAAAAAATTGACAAAACTGATTGAATAACGCGAAATACACTCTTCATTCTTCAAACTTATGTTCGACCTCCGACTACTCAGCGAGTTATTGAAGCTTAGATACATTTTAAGGACTAGATCCTGCTTAAGTACCTACATAAAAATAAGTTTTTAGGATTAGTTTTTAAGTGAAGTGGTATATAAAATGATTGGTATTTTCATTTTATTCAATTCGCTGTGATTCGCCA